>OMKP01088555.1:0-10074 GCA_900302375.1 Bathygadus melanobranchus | reverse complement strand
TTTCTTCCATATTGCAGGTTTCACCACGCATTGTAAACTCGAAAGGTGGTGAGATTTAAAAAATCTGTAATGTGCATTTTCCCTGTCAAATAAACAAATAAGGTGTAGGCCTATGCAACTAAATGCAATAAATGTTTTTTATTATAGGATACTGAAATCAAAACGTGAAATTCTAAAAGTAGGAAATATAAATTAGAGTGCAAATAACAATATCAACAGAATCCGTGCACACTTATAGAACACAATTTACAATTTAATTGTAAGCTTGGCTTACAATTTACATTACAATAAAGTCTAGGCTATTCATATTGTGTATTCATATATTTGTTGCCATGCATCTATTCTGCTGACATGTAGTCTGACTACATGTCAGAAAACTACATGACGGGCCAGCCTAACATTTTAAGTTTGTTTATCTGTTAAAACAACAGGGAACTTGAAAGTGTGCGTTTATGTTAATTCTTGTGGCTTTGTAAGTTTAACAATCATGTGCTAACGCCCGGCTCCATTAGCTGTCAGTTCGGAGAAAATAGACCCATGTGAGTGTATCCTATCGCAGAAGTCCATTCTGCACGGCGATCTTCACTGAGTGAGTCGTTCAGTGAACGATTCGTTCAGTGCTTGGGCGGAGCTCCGACTGCGTGAGTCGTTCAATGAACGACTCAGGAGTCGACTCAGGAGCTCTGTCGTTCAGTGAACTGCGTACTGCGTAGTCCGACTCACTCACAAATCTTTTGCACTGAACGACTCACTCAGTCAGTGAGTCGGACTAGGCAGTACGCAGTCGGAGCTCCGCCCAAGCACTTTATTGCAGAGCTCAACTGAACTGAGAAATGAACGGATCTATTCAGTAAGTGATTCAGTTCAGTTCGTTCACCCAAAAGATTCGGTCTTTTGAACGAATCGTTTGCGAACGACACAACACTACTACACAGGTCTAGTATTTGTTATTTGTACAAACAGGGCCATTAAGTGACAGTGTTACTTTACATAGATACTGCTCATAGATTCAGAGACCTGTCAAAACAATGTGGAACCCAACATGTAAACTCCTCACAATATTATACATGGCTCCCAATATTTAATTTTCCATACTGCATAATGCATGATCATAATAATAGGGCTACAATGTTGGCTTGAGGCAAAAAGGAGAAGCGATGGGTCAAATAAATACATGACAACCATCACACTCAAAACACAGTTTATTCAAAACACATGGGGCATCTTTAATGTTTGATTTAGATCCTAAACAATTGGAAAACAGCAAAGCGCTTCATCACTACAGGCCGTAACTGCCGTGCCATTAGCACAATGATATTTGCCGACTCATTCCTTAACAAAATGCTGACCAGTGGAAGATAACAGTGGTTGCACCACTAATCCACAAATCACAATGCAGCAGTCAGCAAGAGGAACATCCAGGTCCAGTAAGTCTCCAGAATGCAACATTTGTGTGCATGTGTGTGTTGTCTGCCCTCACTGAGTAGCCGGTGGCCCACTGCGACCCAACTGTGAGAAACAGCAGTCAGTGTGCTGTTTAGTAGGAAGGGCTCAGCACAACACAGCTTCTACAGAAGCACAGTCCAATCATGTATGTCTTACTCACGCAAATGTAGGGCAGTCCTTCAGTGTGTCCGTCTCTCTGTCTCAACCTTTCGAGTGCTGTTGCCTCGGACACCGGAGCTTGGTTGCAGTGTGAGCTAGCTCACGGTGGGGAGGGTTTTATATGACACACACACACACACACACACACACACAGCTCAGCTCAGCTCAGCAGAGCTATGCATGCACTCAGCACAATGTCATTGGAAGTACGTCAATGTTAACACACTGTGATGGAAGGTGTGCTCATAGTAGTGAGACCAGCAAGGATAAAAGCATCTGCCAAAGCATTTGGCAGATGCTTTTATCCAAAGCGACTTACAAGTAAGTATATTTGTTGAAAGAGGGAAACAACAATATATCACTGACAGTACAGTAAGATTTGAATACATTTACATTTACATTTAGAGCATTTGGCAGATGCTTTTTTCCAAGCGACAAAAAAGTAACTGAATAGCACTGAATAGAACAAGTTTGAAAACTTTGATGACATGATATCTCTTACATTATCAGCCTGGCTGCATTTCTTGCGTTGTATCATTTTTAAACGACATTTAGGCCTACTGGTTTTACTAGTGCATTGTTCTGAGCTAAGTGGCCATTGTGTAGCACGTTATCCTAGCTATCTTGATGCTTACCAGCAAGCGGTCAACCTAACAATTATGACTTTTATTACTATTGTTATATTAACCTAGCAATCATGAGTGCTTGAAACATCTATTAAAATCTTACTGTACCATCAGATATGTATTGTTTCACTCTTTCAACAAATGTACTTATTGTAAGTCGCTTTGGACAAAAGCATCTGCCAAATGCCCTAAATGTAAATGTATGACGACTAGATCAGTCTACCAGCCTACCCAGTGTACTGTACCAACTTGTAGGCTTATCTATGTCATAAATCTTGTGATCAAACAACTTGTAACGGCTATTCAGAGTTTACCTGGACTCTGAATAGCTTCACCTCCTACCCACATCTCCTTCCGAACCCTTTCCCACCTACCTGATCAATGCTTGAATCCCTTCCCCTCCTGGATCCCTAGCACTTCCATGTTTGTACGTCCTGGCACATTGTAGGATTATATTTACATTTACATTTAGAGCATTTGGCAGACTCTTTTATCCAAAGTCACATTTGTCAAAAGACAGAGACAACAATATATCGCTGAAGGTATAGTACAATTAGAACAAGAACAGAACCAGCATACAGGATAAGGATCTCGTATGCTGGTGTGACCTGGCACTTGAAATAGTACTTATAGTACTATTAGTAGTAGCATCTTATCCTGGCTACCTGCTGTTGTACAGTAAGGGGTCAACCTAGCAATTGTAAGTTTGTAACTTGTTCTATTGACCTGGCCCTGTGGAATGCTTGAAACTTGTTCTATTCTAATTGTACTGTACCATCAGCGATATATTGTTTCCCTCTTTCGACAAATGTACTTGTTGGAAGTCACTTTGGATAAAAGCGTGCTAGCTGCCTAGCCTGCAAATGCCCCAAATGTAAATGTAATCACACTCACACCTGGTGGTAAAATAGGGGCCTTTCAAAGACTTGTGGTATTGTAATGTTTCACTTTTGTTACGTTATATGCTTCATTCTAGTCATTTTATTTTGAAAAGGATTTCAGGTGCATGCAGGCTGAGATACAGACAGGTCCAATCACTCAGTCAGGATGACAGGGAGTTTACAGTTATACTTTTCATGAATGAAAATATAAATCAGAAGTTTTCAGTGCAGTGATAGAGTTGCACAGTGGTTGAAAAACAATGTGCCCTTCCCATCAAACAAACATCCACCAACACTCCCACAGATGTGGTTGCACATTTTAACAACGGACACCTACTCAATCTGCTAATTAAATATAGAGCACAAATAGTATTCACAAAAGATGCTTTATTTCATGGTAATAATAACCGGGAATCAAGGCTCTACCTGATCCAACCCATCGGCACCCACGCCACAGGTCACATATTAGCCCACCATGGACCTCTTCCTCCCTCTCAAGCGCACCTCATCCAGTTTCTTGATGACAGCCGAGGACTTTTTAGACGAGGCCGCGTAACTCTTCAGCAGCTCCTGGAATAGGGCCTCCGTGTTGGGGTGTGTGCTGAGGAAGGCCTTCTCCAGCACGTACAGGTCCACTCCCTTGTCCTCGGGCAGGGCAGAGATGTAACTCAGGCCAAAGTCTATAAGCACCAGGCTGAGCTCCTCTGCTTCCGCAGAGTCTGCGCTCCTCCTCAGCAGCATGTTGGAGGTAGTGAGGTCCCCGTGCACCACATCCTCATCGTGCATCTTTGCCAGGATCCGGCCCACCTTGGCGGCCAGCGGCGCCAGGTGCTCCTCCAGAGTTGAACTGGGATGGGGGCACTGCTGAGTCGACACAATGTAGTCTCGCACCATCACAGAATCAACATCTTCCATGAATATGCAGTGGGAGGTGTAGTCCACGAAGTAGACCACAGGGGTGGGAATGCCTGAGAAGAAAAGAGTTGGCTTATTAGTGTAACAGCAGGAACGTGTTGCCATTCCATGATGATTCTCAAAGAAATTACATCACAGGAAGGAACGATTGTTTGATTTGCACTACTTGTGTGGCAATTGTATTGTGTTTATTTAGAAAAAATAGCCTTTTAAATAAATAAAATATAGATTAAAATGTACTTGAAAACCACTAATAAAACTAATAATCAGCTCGCCTCGTTGTGCTGAATTTAATCGTATGCTATGATTGCTTTGGATAAAAACGTGCTGAAATTGTAATCCAATGTCAATTGGATTACATTGTAATAAATTAATAATACATACCTGCTTTTCGGCAGCGTTGTATCGATCGGACCTCTTGCACAGTCCTGCGGTGTGTGAGCTTTTCGTCCAATAAAGGGTGTCTATACTTCTTCGGGAACCTTTCTTTAATAATAGTCGACATCCCCAGAAACGTGTCTCGGTAAACACGAGCCTCCGCTCCTTGTTTTAATAAGTTTCCCTTGACGAGAAAACCTGACACAGCCATGCCTCTCTCCAGTTCCATGTTTACAGTAGTCTTCCTCCGGCCCCTTCCTGCGCGTTCAGCGTTGTACTTTAATATACTGCCATCTAGCGGCAGAACATGTCTTACTACACTCCCCTCTATTTATACATTGCATAACTCAACTCATAATTCAAACAATAGAAATATATACAGTATTATATCGTCTATAGTGTATTTATACTTTTTCAAATAAAGTATAAATACACTTTTGTATACTTTGACTAGTTACATTGTAGGCATTTCACGTAGGTCTATGTATGGCAAGACGACGCTCCCAAGAAAATATAGGAAAATATAAGTATACTGTATTACCTGCTTGTATTTCATGGCGATAAACTCAGCCATATTGCACCTCTACGGACAGCATGGATGGTCCTATTTGTATCGGCATGCCTTTGGTTGCTCATACATGACACACCTTGATTTTTGGGAAACCAAAAATGTGTATCATGCCGATAAAAAGAGGATGACTCAAGCTGTTCGTATTGGTGAGTATATCGCCATTAAATACAAGCAGATAACACTTATTTTTCATGAATAGGGCACTCCACGGAGGGAATTGCGGCTAAGAGTTTGCGAGCGTCCTCTTAGTCGGCTCTGTGTTTATATGATAAGCAGCCTAACCATGTTCACATGCAAAACTATACATACGAAATTGAATTGCAGGATCTGCATGCTTTACATTATAAGCGCTCCGTATGTTGTTTGTCAAGCTTGGGGCCGTGTTTGCTACTCGGCCTTTGTCGTCAAACGTCGATTTTTTTTTCTTTTGAAATTTGAGAAAGTCTGCTGCCACGTAGGTTACGTCCGTGCATAGAGATCTACGGTTCAGCCAGTAGCGTCTTGAACACAGCAGTGTACTAATGGGTTTCGATGGACTTGGGGTTCGTTGCTTAAACTTGAGATGACCGCTGACCGTGCAGCTATAACAACAAGCAGTTTTAACGGGTGCACTGGAATAAAACAAGAATCAGGGGTACTAAAGGCCTACCCGCCATGGAGGTTATCTTTCCATAAACACCTCTACATGGGAAATGGTAAATATTGAACACTTTATAAACTAAACATTTACTCACCTTTCTGGTATTTTATTATTTAATTGACATTGTCTGTAAATCAAACAGGTAGGCCATTTGTCTTGAGATGGATCAGTTAGATTAGGTTAAATGAAAATATACTGCAAAGAGAAAGTAGAAAATGTAACAACAATGTAACAAATATGTAACAAGGAATGCCACAAGACATTGCGGAGGTGTGCAAGGCAGACAAACTCTTTCGGCCAAAGCTATATATAGACCATCATTCATTTGACCATTTTTGTTTTGTCGCCTGATAATGAAATATATTATACAGGCTATTGATTATAGTTTGTGCCTTGTGTGTGTGTGTACCTGTATACAGTTCGTTTTTGTAAGGTATCATTTTACATTCTGCTTAAATCTTACTTCTCGTTTGTTTATATGCATCTCTAACTCTGACCTTGTTTTTTGTTAATCATTTATCATACATTTAGACATTTACATCTAGGGCATTTGGCAGACGCTTTTATCCGAAGCAACTTACAATAAGTACATTTGTCGATTTTTCTCCTTATATTGTGTTGCATAGCATTTTCGGATAACTTTGTATAGCTTATACCCTGCTTATTTAATATTCTCTTCTGTCTACTGAAGTACTTGAATTTCCTTTGGGATAATTTGAGTATCTATCTGTTTATGTTTACCGTTTGGATGCAAAATGACATATGGATTCGTCATATGATCAAATATTTGTACATAAGGCCTAATTTTAAAGAGATATTGTATAGTAATAATTCACTTAAAATGATATAATATAGAATAAGATAATATAACCATCTCCAGTTAAGTCCAATAAAGATGTTGGCATTTGTTTTGCAAAACCTAAATAGAGGACGGGAGTGTTGTGTGCCACCCTCAAGTGGTCTACCTAATGAAATCATGGCCATCAGGAGGGTTGTCATGGCTACGGGGATCCAATGGCCTCTTGTGTTCTCTAATCGTGTCTAGGAGGCAGAGCTGGACACAAGGCTCTCGCTGGGTGACTAGCTGGACACAAGGCTCTCGCTGGGTGACTAGCTGGACACAAGGCTCTCGCTGGGTGACTAGCTGGACACAAGGCTCTCCTGGGTGACTAGCTGGACACAAGGCTCTCCTGGGTGACCAGCTGGACACAAGGCTCTCCTGGGTGACCAGCTGGACACAAGGGGTGACTAGGGCATGACTCAATCAATCCATCCAGTTTGAATTTTTTTTCCTGTTCCTTGTATTGCACAGACGGCCTTGGTTAAATTGAAGAAGAACAAGTTGAACTACAGAGGCTCAACCTTTGAATCCTGAATGGTGATATGAACAATGGGTAGGTTATTTCTACATAATATTCTCAAAATAAAGCACTATGGAAAACAGAGTTTCAGGTTGTAATGATATATATTAGCAAAACAGGATTTGATTGGTGTTTAATCTGCCTCATTAGCACATTTCTCCATTGAGTTTGCACATCACAGCTGCACCCCGAAATCTGAAAGCTTGCATAACAAACATAAATTATACCTATGTGCTTTGTTGATCCAGTCCTTATATTCCATTTGACCGTCACAAGATCGATGTGTTAAACTCAGGGGATATTATGCCTCACGCTTACCACATTTTCACAAAATACTACTATAGAAACTACCAGGAAAACCACAACAACTGCACCAAACAAAGATGCATGCAGTTGCCATTTATAATAGACTCAAATTAGTGCCACTGTCTTGTATGTGAACAAGATAAACATGATGATTTCTCTGTCTCAGGTTGTCCCATTTTGTTGCTGACCAGCATGGTGTCCACCCTGGGCGGCCTAGTCTTTGGCTACGAGCTGGGCATCATTTCGGGAGCCCTGCTCCAGCTCAAGGCCGAGTTTGGACTCTTGTGTGTCCAGCAGGAAGCCCTGGTCAGTGCCTTGCTGGTGGGAGCCTTGCTGGCCTCATTCGTAGGCGGCTACCTAATTGACCGCTGCGGCCGCAGGGCCTCCATGCTCCTCAGTAATGTGCTGATCATGGCAGGCAGCCTGGTGGTGCTCTGCAGCTCCTACCTGGGTCTGGTGGTGGGCCGGATCACAGTGGGCTTTGGCATGTGCATATCCTCCATGTCCTGCTGCATCTTTGTGTCCGAGATGGTCTCCCCGGACCGCAGGGGGCTCCTGGTCACTCTGTACGAAGCTGGGATCACCGTGGGCATCCTGGCAGCCTACGCCACAAACTACCTCCTGTCCGACACCACTGGAGGCTGGAAGTTCATGTTCGGAATAGCCCTGGCACCAACCATGGCACAGTTTGCTTGTATATGCCTTCTTCCAGCCAACGCTGACAGAGCAAACATTAACAGGAATGTTATTCGGCCCGAGAGAAACCTCACAAGCCTTGTACAAAGTCTAGTACCAGACGAGACAACAGTCAGCAGCGATGGACTTGACCAACAACACAACACGCTGTATCTATTTCAGCGCAAGGACAACATGAGGAGCCGCACCATTATCGGCCTGGGGTTGGTGATCTTCCAGCAGTTCACTGGCCAACCCAACGTCCTGCTCTACGCCTCCACCATCTTCCACTCGCTGGGGCTCCACAGCGATGCCTCAGCAGTGCTGGCGTCCGTGGGCTTGGGGTTGGTCAAAGTGGTGGCCACCCTAATTTCCATGGTGCTCTCCGACAGGGTGGGCAGGAGGGTCCTTCTAATCGGTGGATGTGCCTCCATGGCAGTAGGCTTGCTAACCGTCGGACTCCTCGGTGGACATTCGGCCCTCAGTGCCAGTGATACTTGTGAGGTGACGATCGGCAGCGCTAACACATCTCAGCCCAGTTTGTGGCCAGCAGGTGGCAATCAGACGGTGTCTGTTGGAGAGCATCACAGACTATTTGATGTGTCAGAGGTCAAAGAGACGGCAGTGGGGTATCCTGGGAAACGGGTTGAAACTGCCAACGCGTCCTCTGTGTCTCCTTCTACACATGGTTTCCAGGGCACGGTGGTTAACTGGGTCATTGTCATCTGTATCATGGCTGTGGTTGGCGCCTACTCCATTGGATTTGGACCCAGTATGTTCCTTTGAAATGCGTTTAATTGAAATCTATTTAGATATAATACATACCTTATACATGTAAGAGCTGAGAGTGAGCATGGAATTTTGTAGTCTAGACAAATACCAGCAATATGTGATATTAGATGCTGCTTGTTTTCTTTCACAGTGACCTGGCTCGTGCTGAGTGAGATCTTTCCTGTGGGAGTTAGGGGAAGGGCGTTTGCATTCACCAACTGCTTCAATTGGGCTGCCCACTTGTTGGTCACTTTCTCTTTCTTGAATGTTATTGGTAAGTAGGCTTTGGTACATACATACGATTCATTTGTTAGCTAGGTTTGCCAACTGCTGAATTAGCTTTGCTCGCATGTAATCATCTGTAGGAGTCGGGCTGGAGGGCTAAATTGATTGTTAGCCACTAAATGAACTGTGCATTTCTTCGACAGACGCAATTGGATTGTCAGGCGCGTTTCTTCTGTATGGTACGACATGTGTAGCCGCAGGACTATTCTTCTACTGGATGCTTCCTGAGACCATGGGAAAGACTCTGGAGGAGATTGAAGAAGAACTTGGCACAAACAGGTAAGTTTAAATTGAAATTTCAAGAGAAAATTGCAAGGATTGACCGGCATTGTCAATCCACAACTCTACACAGCTGTACAACCCTCAACCATAAACGTGTTTTGCAGGCTACACAGTGATGAAGAATGCTGCAGCAGTCTGAAGAAGAGAACCTCCACTGTGAAGTACCAGAGGGTAGAGCGTCAACACAGCGACTCAAACTGACCTCAACAGGGAAATTACTTACTAGGATGGGGTAGTAGCATGTCCCAGGACAGTCGTAGAGGGATGCAGTTCTATGCATCACAACCCCCAAATGGTCAACATATGATGTACAACATGGTAAAAGTAGGCGTTGGCATATAACGAACTGTTACACTGGATATTCCAAGTTATTTATGTCCCAAGATTACAGCTACAAATCAAGTATTAGGAGGATCTGGGATCATATTTACAAGATGACGTCTAGACATCTGAAAGTAGAATAACAATGTTCAAAACAATACTTTGAATGTATTTATTAAACAACTTCTAAGGCAGATGAATGTTCACCTTATTTGTTAAATAGGGTAACATAATGGCCTTTTTTTGTACCTTTTCAGAATTGCTAGTTTTTACGATTTAACCTATTGTCATTCAATGGACATAATAAAGCAGCCAGTCATATACCTGATAAATAAAACACGTGTTTATTTACACAAATGTTTCCAAATACTAGTCATCTACATAAGGACATAAAAATATATACAGTGATGTAAGGACTTGTACAGCTCAATTATTAAGCCAATGTATACATGTTACT
>OMKP01088530.1:0-13520 GCA_900302375.1 Bathygadus melanobranchus | reverse complement strand
TGACCATAGGTGAGGGTAGGAACGTAAATTGAGAGCTTTGCCTTTCGGCTCAGCTCCTTCTTCACCACGACAGACCGGTGCAGAGTCCGCATCACTGCTGACGCCGCACCGATCCGCCTGTCGATCTCCCGCTCCATCCTTCCCTCACTCGTGAACAAGACCCCGAGATACTTAAACTCCTCCACTTGGGGCAGGACCTCATCCCCGACCCGGAGGGTGCACTCCACTCTTTTCCGGTTGAGAACCATGGCCTCGGATTTGGAGGTGCTGATTCTCATCCCGGCCGCTTCACACTCGGCTGCGAACCGCCCCAGTGAGAGCTGAAGGCCCAGTGATCACAACACATTAGAACTTATACAGCTAGCTGGGGACACAGGAACACGCTTAAGGCTTTTTAATATATTTTTTACTTCAATTCAAATTTCAATTTGAATTGCTTGCATGTTTAAACACAGTTTTGAGAACAATTCACCCATTCATACGCCGATGGCGGTGTACAAATATGTGTAAGGCAACAACCAGTTCGTCGGGAGCATTTCCATTTCCATTTAGGGCATTTGGCAGACACTTTTATCCAAAGCGACTTACAAAAAGTACATTCGTTGAAAGAGTGAAACAACTGTATATCACTGACGATACAGTACGATTTTAACAGAAGAAGTTTCAAGCTCATAATGGCTAGGTTGACCCCTTGCTATAAAACAGCAAGGTAGCCAGGATACAATGCTACACAATGCTAAGTGCTATTTCAAGTGCCAGGACGTACAAACATACAAGTGCTAGGGATTCAGGAGGGGATGGGATTCAAGCCCTGTTCGAGTAGGTGGGAGAGTGTTAGGGAGGAGAGGTGGGTAAGAAGATAAGCTATGCAGAGTCCAGGTGAACTCTGAATAGGTAGCAGTTGGGGTTGGGTGTCTTGCTCAGGGACACCTCAACACTTAGCTAGGGGGAGCTGGGGATCTAATCAGCAACCTTCCGGTTGCCAGACAACCGCTCTACCCTCTGAACTACTGCCCCCCCCTCCTGAACTACTGCCCCCATCTTGGTCTGGGATGCCTATGGGTAGGCTGTGGACATTGGGGATCAGAGCCAGTGCCTTTCAGCTGGAAGTGAGAAAATACCATGGCCACTACACTACATCTTGACAAAACTAACTCCTACCACTACTAACCCTAACCCTATGTAATAATGACCACGGATACCCGATGGGTGTTGTACATGATGAGTATGTTGAAAGAATATAACGTCCCGTATCATGTGTTGGCCACAATGCTCCACATGCCTTTGTGATGGAAGATTGCTGTCTTTTATCTGTTTCAGTGGGATTTTGGGGAGGCCAGCACATGTTGGAGTGAGCCACCAGGGAGACGGGAAAAGGGGGATGAGTTCCTGCATGACTGGCCCAAGAACCCTCCACCGTTCGGCATATGCACCTGCAGCGGATCTGACTTCACAGAGATGCCTCTGTCTCCTTAAGGGCGGGGAAACGCTGTTACCCTCAACTACGCCATGTTTAGCTTCATCTGTCATAGCCTGGGCCACGCAAATAGATGATGTAATAAAAAAATGAAATGAAGAAATGACAAACCTACTGTGTGTGTGTGTGTGTGTGTGTGTGTGTGTGTGTGTGCGCACGCGCATGTGGTGTCGCTCAATTGTCCCAGATGGCCTTTGCTGAAAAAAAGAGGGAGGGGGGGTTGGCTCTTGCAGGGCTTTTGTTTTGTGGTGGATTGAATGACCCCAAATGGCGGCTGGTGATTGAGTACAGTTACTGTCACCACTGTTCAGATGTCCAGGCCTGGACACCGACTGCTCCCCCATTAAGGCTCTGCACCGCGGCTTGGGAGAAAGACATCCAAACGTCCTATCAGTCTGCTGGGGGGCCTCAAGATACCCAGATCCATAATACAGACCCCACCCCCCCCCACACACACACACACACACACACACACACTTCCCTTTCCCATTCTGCTTTGTGAGGGTTTTTTTTGTCACATCCTCCACACTATAAGTCATGTGTATTTATCAGGTCTAGACGAGGAGACAGGTCTATGCCAAGAGCCAACCCAGGAGATAAGCAGTAATCTAATGGTGACCCGACATCACCCCCTACTCTCTGCCTTCCACATACATTGCATGTTGTCATGTTTTATGACAAATGGGTAGAGATTACAGAAGGGAACTTTTTTTTGGAGACAATACACCACTTGAGGTGAAATGTCAAGCCTGTCACCTCCATTACCTTACACTCAATCATCAACATGTCAGTCTGGTGGAAAATAGTTCCAAACCCAGGACCTGCCACCGCCTTGAGCAATGTGATGTAAATATCAAATATGTGGAATTTGGACATCAGTTACTAACAATTCATATTGACCAATTATGCTTTTCTACTTAATCGTGAGCCAGTAAGACGTGGTACAATACAAGCAGCCCATTGGCACTTTTCACATTATTAAGGGTGTATTCATCTGTCCACTCAAGACTATTGTATCTGAAAAACAATAGTGTTGCCTGAATACTGACATTCTCTGACGTCAATGACAAATAGTGAGCTAGAACCGCACTGTGTCTGGGCAGTGGGGGTCTGGCTAGACACACATTTAATCCCTGTCCTCTAGTTCGGTCTCCGAACACAAGGAAAACAAACTGTCCAATCCCATATAAACAGGTGGAATTCTGTTTGCACAAGTGACAGAGAGCAAGGATTAGGACATCTGAAACCGCAGGGGAGAATGGGCCTTTGTGTTTATCTTGTCGCCATGCTTACGTCAGAAGAGAAGCACATAGGCGATGTTTGATGCATCCAGACACGCTGAGGGAACTTTTTTCATCTCGCATAATGAATGGGCAGAGAGAGGAAGCCTCTCTGAGAGAGAGAGAGAGAGAGAGAGATTTGATGGTTATATGCTGTGTATTCAGGATCATTCAGGATCATTAGGATCATGTCATTAGGGAGCAGGTAGGGGTTAGGGCATTACATTTACATTTAGGGCATTTGGCATATGCTTTTATTCAAAGCGAATTACAATAAGTTGCTGAAGGATGTGTATGCAGGTAGGCTGCGGACATTGGGGATCGAACGCAGAATCTTTTGGGCTGGGAGGCATCAAACATTAAATTAATAACATAAAAAATGTATGAATAAACACCCCCCCCCCCCCAAAAAAACAAATTATATATAAACATATTTTCATTTTAAAAAAAGCATTCCAAAAGTTCTACATGCCCGTCATGAGCAACCCCACATAATTCTATCGATGACATCATGCTTTCGTTGCCAAGAACAACATTCTGTTTGAGACACTTGAGGAACTTGACGGTTTTCACTTGCTCTTCAAAAACAAATTAATAACTCATCGATAAGAACGATACTCTTCGATCAAAACAATGACAGGACTTTGACACATTGTTCAAATATCTATGATTTAAATGAAAATATCAACGTCAATGTATGTCAATAAAAATGACGACGTCTTCTTGCATAGAACGTGCCCGGTCAGTGTGGCTCCTGGACATGCATGCTGGTAAATGATCCCTGGCATCCGATCGGCATTAGGATTTTCCTAAGGCAGGGTGAGGAATCCCAGGAACCACGCCCTGTGATGGGGTCCAGCCGCAGCGTGGAGGAGTCCACGAAGTTTGCCCCAAAACAGGCCCCTGAATTGGGCTGGTCCCGGCCCAAGGTGCCGACCAAGCCCCACACCCAGGCCAACCGCATCAGCAAGGGGGTACAGAAGGAGGTGAGGCTACCCTTCGAGGCCACAGGCATTGTTCAAATATCTATGATTGTAATGGAAATATTGACGTCAATGTATGTCAATCAAAATGACTATCTTCTTGTATAGAAATTGGATGTGGTGCGTGATCTTCACCACCCGAACGTGCTGAAGTCTGCCAAGTCCGCCGAAGTCTGTGTCCCTGCATTGGGCTGTTCCCGGCCCAAAGTGCAGACCAAGACCTTCAGCCAGGCCAAACGCGACACCAGGCTGCCCGTTGAAGTCACAGACCTGGTGAACCCTTACAGCACCATGGTGGTAACGACTAAGGTCGCGTTCCCGGAGTGCCCACAGGCTAGGCAGACCATCTACATTCCAGACCCAGTGGTGCCCCGCGGTGTTCGGCGGCGTCTGTCGGTGTCTGGGACCCCTGTGTCCAAGTGGCAGCAGAAAGTCCAGGCTATTCTCAGCAAGAGAGTACAGAGGGAGGTGAAGCCGCCCTTTGAAGTCACAGGCAGCAAGGCCCCTGTTAAAAACCAGGGAACCAAGAGGCCCACTGGACCTGCAGGAGGAACCCTCGAGCCTGCAGCCAAACGCTTCTTTAGCAACGCATCCACCCTCTGCTGGGACTCACAAGAATCATCCCATTGCATTTACTGTCAAAAAAATAAATAAAAAGACATTGTTTGGCAGAAATTGATGAATAGATGCTGTTTCAGATTTCGGCCATTGTAGGGACTACAGTACAGGAAGGGGTTTAGACAAGTGGAAAAAGTGGATGCATCAGATACATATGACCAAGCTATGAACTCAATTCAACCAGTGATGGAATATTATCAATTAGAACAACATCTGAAATCAATTTCACCTAACCCTATAGTGCACAATTATACTAATGTGCTGATGCACAGAAACCAATTAAATGAATGACAAAGAGGTATTAATTCGATACTAAACTAAAACAATGAAATACAAACGGAAGTTGTTATTTTAGCACATCTATTAAATATTTAATATGAACACTTTTAAATCATACTTACTTCATAAAGTAACGCACCAAAGGAACCGTTACATACTATTAGTGTTTTAGTGTTGAGTTATTTATTTTTGTATTTTATAAATCTTTTTAATATACATATTGCCTTTGGCTTGCAGTCTTCTGTGGACACTGTGCATGGATGTAAAGGAGTCACACCAGTAATGTACAGCAGCAGCACATCCATACATTGGAGTAGCGGCGTGGATTCGCTGCAGACTATGCGCTTCTGATGTCACATCCTCCCACTTCCTCTCGTGAGCCAGTTCAGGGCAGTTCAGCCCTCCACGACTCATTCGCGTTGCGCTGAGCTGTCTGTCAACACTGAGCGCCTTCCCATACGGTGTGTGTGCGTGTGTGTGTATGTGTGTGTGTGTGAGGATACAACGCTCGAGTCCTATTTTTCCCTCTTCAACGACGCCTTGCTTCAGATAACAGCTGCTTTTGTCTAACAATGATTTTCAGCTGATCCTCAGCGTGTCCAGGTGGTTCTGGGGGTAAGTGAATACACGGGACGTCCACACCATGTGTAGCATAAAGCCGCACAGACACACTCGATCTGTCAGACTCTGCTCCGTACACACATAAGCCCGAGATAGCGATCGATACGGCCGATCCAGTCATTTCAAAAACACCGGGGAGGAATGGGTCTGACTTTCTGTCTTTGCCTCTTTAAAATAACACTGGGAAAATACATGTGAATGTGTGTAGCCACTGCCTTTTTTTGTAAATAATAAAGCGTGGCTAACGTTAGCTAGGCAAGCCGCAATATGTAATTAGTCTTGTCGTAAAAACATTTCAGCGGTGGACCTGCAAGGGCTTGGAGTCCAGACTGTTGCCTTTATTTCCCTGTGTACTACTAGTTACTACTCTCAGATCCACCAAGCTTTCCTTCATGTATCGATCATATATCTAACTATTGTGTATTCCAGTATGATTATTGTAATTGGTACCAATTCGGTAGACGCAAGGATGCAGTTGTTATTACAACGCAATCAACAGTTAATTAGATTTCATTGTGTTACCCCTAAACATACTTATTACGCATGTAAGTCTAAACAGTGCTGTCCACAGTTGACGTGGCTTTATGTCAAAACATTAAGTAACTCACTAACCTACATGTGGATAATACACTGACACCGTATCGTAATCGTGTCGTAATCGCATGTAATACGCACTGTCAACGAGCAGTGTGTACTTGTCGGGAGGCATCCCAAAAAATGTGCTTTTTAACAAAAGTAATTATTTGTTTTCTACTCAAATAGCCTGGTGTGCTTATGTTGTCTCATTTAGTCAAATGATCACTTAGAAAGAGCTGTCAACAAACACAGCATGGTGGACTATATTTTTAACATATGACAATTTCTGCCGTGAGTTAATTTATTTGTGTTGCTCTGTTACTCTAGTTTAATTTGATTTAATTCACTTCTCAAGTAAAACCCATATATGTGTGTCATTAAATCATCTTGGCCTTCATCTGCTTGGAGGGAATATCACTTTGAATGGGAAATCCACTATTGATGCAATAGCTTGGCTTACGGATTTGTGAATAACTCCCACCTTTCACTTCCTCTAATAATAAAACAAATAATGTCAAGGAAACAAAACATCGACTCAGGAGTTAAAAGATTCAACCTAATAGCGCAGCCTTTCGACATGAAAGTCAAATTATGACATTAAGTATTTTGGCAACGGTAACAAAAACAATTGTTGCTTAAATGACGGCTTTTTGGCCGCACAAGTAGAGTCAAGTTTCTCAGGTTCTCTTGTGTTATTTAATAAACCCCCTGGTGCCTTATTAGGATGAAAAAGAAAAGGGTTCTTGGTGTCATGTCTGTTTCTTTGCCTTTTTTTGTGATCACAGGCGTCTTGGAATGAAGTCTGTTAATGCGAGATTTTGCCTGGCTGGCCTGAGACCCTTGTGTCACGTTTTGGTGTTTCAAAGACCATGCATTTCTCTTTTGCTAATTGCTTTCCTTTAACATTCAGATGTGTGTCTTGTAGGGCAAACTGACAACTGGCTAAGAGTGTGAAATCATCAACTGAAGATGAGGAAGAGAAAACAAATAATGAATGTGTATTTCAGATGAAGTTAAAGCATCAGCTAAACCTCAGTCCAGGGGGCGGTTCACTGTCTTTATCTCTGTTGTTGGTACCTCAGATGTTTTCAGGGGTATCTACCTGCCACAGGGGTTACAAAAATGAGTGTGTGTGTGTGTCTATGAAGTATAGGGCTTAGTATCTATTTCCTATTTAGAGAGACAATAAACCATCCTTCTAATCAGGTCTGATCACGATAATTATGCCTTGTCCTCGTGACCTCTGAACCTTTTCCCCCTCCACCGGGTGAGAGCTGAGCGCTTTTGTCACTTTTTTTTTTTTCCCCAGGTGTTTTAGGGCCTCTCACAGACACAACCTCAAAGACCAGCAGTTTGTGATGCAGAGCCTGACATGGTTGATCAGGAGGGATGGGGAAATATCCTGACATGGTGAAAGTCCGCCATAGCTGCCGGCCAACTCTGTTCTTGTTGCCCCACTTCCCTCCCTCCCCAGCTCCCAACAGCGCAGAAGAATAAGATCTTTTATAGCGTTTCTATAAAAAGTTGGGCCCAAACCCATATCGGCACTTATTTTTGCATGGACCCCTTCTGAAACAACAACTCTGTATTTATGATACGAGTTGAACAAATTGATGGTTGCTTCTGAAACTGTGTTTAATTCTTGTATTCCTGTGGTTAAGGTGACATTGATCGTGCGTTTATCTGTTGTGGCTTTTCCGTGTACTTTAATTCGTTCTTAATAATTTTACATGCAAAAGTAACACGATGAATTAACCATTAATGGATTAAATTGGATACATTGGAACTTCTCTGTTTATACTGAACGCTTGTGTTAGTTCTAAGTGGTGACATCAGGTAACAGACTGTGTGTTCTCACACAGAAGGTGACTGCAACTTAAGCCTGCTAGAGAATCTGGAGACTCTGGATGAATAATAAAACCCAAAAGTTTGAAATTCGGATCAATAATGCAGTGGAAGAGGGGAAGAAGAAAAGGCTTGTTGGCTGAATATTGAGAGTTGAAGAAAAAGCATTCAGTGAGGATGTAAAACTTAAACCATATGTAATATTAGTTGATATTATCATACTGTTATACTGCTGACTTTAATGATTGTTTGTAGGGCTGAACGATATGGTAAAAAAATCATATACCAAACATTATAATAATATGATAGTCTAATATAAATATGTATAGACCACTACAGCCAGTCTCACCCCTGTGAGATGCACTTGGACTCCTTTAGGAGGTCAGAGGTCCGATATTACCGGTCCTCTGCTGGTGGTTTGACTCACACCCAGTCATGACCACAGCTGGTTTCTTCAGAAAACCCCTTGTTCACATGCCCATAACACTGAAGACACACTGATTCAGAAGGTTAACCAGTGTCCACCAGCTGTTCAGGGTGTTCTATTTATACATGAGGAACCACTGGTTCCTTAGTCAAGTGGTTTAGGACTCCCAAACATAAGGTCTTGGGCTCAAACTCCAATGTTTGCCTGTCTATCTGTACACATCCTAGAGTAAGGTGCCTACGCCTGACTTTGTATAAAAGTCTCTCCTCTCCATCCAAGATGACTGCGACAATGCGGTCGGTCGGGACTTTAATCTCCCTGTCACCCAAGCGATGGTAGCAATGTACTTTTGGCATGAAAGCCAGAGCTAGACCATTTGTTGAGACGTGTAAGTTTTGACAGGCACATAACCTTTTTGGAGTGTTTTTTTCTACTCCCATCCAATCGATGGTCAGCATCATGTTTGTTGTGGTTCCGCCCCCAGGAACATGATCGAACATGGTCGAAACAAATTTGAAGCAAAAGAAAGTGAAACGCCCCATTCACGGATTTGAGCTCGTCTGCCATTAGACATTAGATGTTAATCTCAAGTCTGATTTGTGAGACTATCCTCAGACCTACTGACTGAATGGTTTTGTGCATGTTTTTCTATCTCCCAGGGATCCAGGTTGGTGTGACAAAGCAAGCTTACTGAGGAGTACAGCCTGAGAGCAACAGGGACCCAGGCCCTCGAGGTGGGTGTGCATGGAGAACCAGACTATGAGGTCGCTGCCCTTTAACAGCCTGTACATGCGTAAAGTTAGGGGTGGGGGCACTCACCTCTAATCTGTACAGCAAGGGCCGGGAACCTTTTTCCAGTTAGCAGAGCCATACAAAATGTTATTACTTAAAATTGTTCTTAGAAGAGCCAAAGAAGGTGGTGTATATGGATAAATGGATGTTGTTGAATTTGACCTGGACATGATCCTAGCGTTGTTTCTTTTCCCAAAAAAAATGTTGCTTTGTATCCCAGAAAGACATTAATACAATATTTAATGTAAAATGTAGCCTGTTGGTCAACCATATGCTATAGAACGATAGTGTAGTGGCAAACTTATCTTATTCCTGTTTTAACGTGAGACTATGAAATGTACTTGAATTGTATGTATGCACATTTCCTCAGAATTGTCATTGTTGGAAAACCAGATAGGCTACTCACGAATCCAGGGCAGGAGAAACGATGCATGACAGTTTATTAGCAAATCCAGAATACTTGTCCAATACAAGCAGTAGTCCAAACGAAATGGTCAAAGTAGTCATTTTCTTCAGTAAACACAAATACACTCCACATATCCATATATATATGAATAGCAAGTCAACTTCAGTCTTTACGTTTAGGCGTTTCTAACACATGACGGACCGATGCTCAAAAAGATTTTTCGTTCCACACTAGACCGCATCATTCAACTCACTAAACCTCTAGAAAACAACCTAACTAACTAACTAAAGACATTCGTAGGATAAATACTCTACCTTAGATACTAAATTATTACTGAATTAATACCTAAATTATTACCTAAATGTTCACTGTGAAGGTTGTTGTTGGTGTTCTTAAAGTCACTGGGTGTGAGTCATAGCTTCTGTCTCTTATTCTTTGTAACACACGTTTTAATACATGCATGCAGTTGTATGTGGTCCATTCTCCCTGCTTCTCCCTCTCCCTCTCAGGCCTGCCACACCAGTATGTTTTTATTCAAAGCTTGGCTTATTTCCCTGTCCCTGTCAAAGGTTAACTTCCAATCGCAGTCGTAGGGATGGACTAGGAGGTTACCTGGACAGGGGATTGTGACTCAAGGGCCAGCCTCAGAGTGGACGCCAGCGTGTTATACGTGGCGGATGTTGTTGAGGACCTTGTTTGTCACGAACCAAAGACGTACACGGCTCCAGACTTGCCCTGCGTTGCTGACCAAAGTCCCCCTTGTATTGTGATGCAGTGCTCCTGGTATTTCCAGCCTCGGTGCATGGGGTGGGGTTGTAGCCCGGAGGGGGCCTGCTGGCCTGCCTTGCACCCAGTGCCTAGCGCCGGCTGGGGGGCTCCCATTGTAAATACAAGGAAGGGCTTGGTCCCAAGCTAAATATCCCACTGTGTCAAAGAAAGAGTATGACCCCCGGTGCAACAGGCTGATAAGATTAGAACAGTGCCAGGAGAGGCAATGGGTGGGTGGCAGTTAGGGTGGTGGTGGTGGTGGTGGGGGGGACCTTTGGTGTTGCGCAATATACATAATTTCATACTTATCATTTCATTTTTCAATTCAAACTAGAATTTACATGCAATCGGACTAACACAAGGTGGAACCAACATGCATGCCTAGAGTAAACTAACCCTAACCCAGATTTTCTGCCAAATGTAAATGTGCATTTTCAGCTTGCAATATAGGAACTCAAAATAGGGATTGACATCTGTTGACATGATTACTTGTGTAAGATCACGATGAGTTGCAGACATTCATGGAGTGACTTGTAACTGAATATGAAAGATAGATGTGACTTTTCCCAAGGGAACCCAAAGTGGAGCCGGCTACCACTGACCCACTCTCACTAGTGTTCCTTCTCATACAATGTTCCCGTTAATGCGAGACGAGGAGCCTTAGCAACCGGATTAAGATCACTGCAGCGTTCACAACGTCGCCTCCTTGAGGTGGTAAATATTTGAGAGACACTCACAATGAGTGTCTCTCAAATATTTACTACCTCACCCATGTCTTGGAGTCTGGAATTGTTGGCTGGGGACAGCCACCCTGCAGTACAAAGTCTGTGATCAGCTCCACAGGCCCTGTCTGAGTACTCATTCTCTCTCCCTCCCCCTCTGTTTCTGTCTATTTACTTGTCCCCAACACACACACACACACACGCACACACACACACACACACACAAACTTAGATGCACTCACACAGACACACACATGCTCCATTGTTCTCAACTGTGTGGCCTGCCAAAAGCCTCTGAGAATTACTACCCACCTCCCTTAATCTCTTCCTTTGTCCCTTTCTCGCTACTCATTTTTCCCATATTTTCCTCCCCTCTGTGGTATACGTGCATGCGCGTGCATGCGTGTGGGTGCACGTGCCGAGGATTTAGCAAGGAAGCTAAATGGCCTTCTCTGGTATTTCACAGCTGTCTCTGGGGGCGTACAGTACGGCACCTGTTGTGATCTGTCCTCCCAGCGTTGTCGACTTGCTCCACTCATTCAGACTATGCGACCGTGTCCCGTTTATGACTCCGGTCATCAGGGTGAACTTGAGTGCGTGTACGCTGGTCCTGCCCTATCTGGGATCTAGGGCCTTGCGTGTGGCAAGGTGCTACTGCTTTGGTGCTGGCGTGTTCCCTGCCAACACCTGCGAGCGAGAGTACTCCCCCCTACCATTTCCAACCACTGTTGATGTCTGCTAGTTCAAAGAGGGAGAGGGAGAGGGCGAGAGGGAGAGGGAGAGGGAGAAGGAGAGAGAAGGAAAGGAGAGAGAAGGGGAGAGATCTGGCTCTTGTATTCAATGACATCTGGTGATCTTTATAATGTGAAAGTGATGTGGCACACACACAAGTTTATCTTCAAACTGCTCACACTGAACAAATTAACTGGAAAACGTGGCAGGGAAATCATGGTACGTTTATCAGTCGCCATGACGTGCAGTTACATTTTTGGAGAGGTGTACTGAAGCTATGGCGGCGGGCTCCGCGGGTGAGGTACAGAGAGGCCCATCGTGTACCTCCGACGGCTATCTGTGCCAGAAGTATAAATCACCCTTAACACGCTGGGCGTTTTGCCTTGTTTCCTGGTTTGAAACACCATCACTGTGCCTCTCAAGCCCATTGAGACTATGCCTTCTGAATTAAGATGGGATCCCAAGACCACAATAAAGTCACATTGACAAGAGATGAGTGAGAAATTAGAATCAATTAATTAATACAACGAATGAATAAAAACCTACGATTTAAGAAGAACGAGTGTCCGATGACTCCTTCCCATTTGCAAGTTATAAGTTAAAGTGCAAAATTACGGTTGTAGAGGAACTGTACTTGTCTAGAGGGAGGATCTTGTCTGATCTGGCTAGCTTCAGCACTTATATGACCTGATGGCTACTAGCTGTTCAATAAGGCATAATGAATCCTGTTTCCTATACAGCCTGTATGTGGCTCTGATAAAGGGTGAAATGGGTACGAAGGCTCACGTAGAACTTGACTTTTTGATTGAATTGTTGTGTTATTGTGTGTTCATATGACAGAACTCACAGCTGAATACGCTCAGAGGTGGAGGAGAGACTTTTGTTAAATGTGCATTTTGCATAGCATGTAAATGAATCCAGTGACTCGTGTACAGCTACCGGATGTGTCTCAAGTACTCCTGTAGATCGTCTGCGGCCGTTACTGCTGTTCTCAACGAAAGCACTTGTACCTTGAAGTGTTGAAATCTTCGTTCTGTGGATTTGTTTCCCGTTGCACCACCCAAACCCAAGCTCCAACTGTATGTATTGTCACATAGCGCAGCCGCCTCATTTTCAAGGTACTTTTTCTGGCGTGTAGTTTATCATTAAACGTGCTTGATGCTTGCCGCTTCATTACAGGGATTACATCATCTCTACTTTGTATTAGGGCTGGGTCACATGGCGCAACTCTTCTATCCCGATATAGGTCATTTAAAATCTCGATAACAATATATGTCACAGTGATTTGGATACTCCTGTGTGAATTAAATGCTTGACAAATAGAAAATATTCTTATGTTTTTTTAAGTACTTCCAGTGCAAATAATAAAATAGCTCCAACAGTTGAGCTGGTAAGGTCAGAACATGACATCACTTGACTGTAACGCAGCCTTTAAAACCAGGAAAAGACCATATATATAAGACGATATCTAGTCTCATATCACAATATCCATACAATATTGATATATTGCTCAGCCCTACTTTGTATATAATAGCCCTTGTTAAACAATGTGCATGTATGTTTACTGTATATACATATATATATATATCTATTGACTCCTGTATATACATATATATATCTATTGACTCCTGTATATACATATATATATCTATTGACTCCTGTATATACATATATATATATATCTATTGACTCCTGTATATACATATATATATCTATTGACTCCTGTATATACATATATATATATCTATTGACTCCTGTATATACATATATATATATCTATTGACTCCTGTATATACATATATATATCTATTGACTCCTGTATATACATATATATATCTATTGACTCCTGTATATACATATATATATATCTATTGACTCCTGTATATACATATATATATATCTATTGACTCCTGTATATACATATATATATCTATTGACTCCTGTATATACATATATATATCTAGTGGTTATCTGGTAATTGCGATAGACACATG
>OMKP01088529.1:0-10097 GCA_900302375.1 Bathygadus melanobranchus | reverse complement strand
TTGCACACATGTATAAAAATACATTGTTTCCTTTTAAGGGTTTAGTTTTAATTTCAACATGTAAAAGAAGAATCATTTGATTACAGAGTTTAATTTATTTTTGAAATGCAGCACTTTATTTTGAAACGTCAGAAGCAGGAACAGGAAGTTGTTTTGCGTTCGCGGTTTATTTTTGCGCTCTGTATGATACCATGAGGAAAGAAAGGCTGCACAGTTTTCCAGCGACATTGCCGCAATAAATGCACTTTTGTTATAGGAATTAATTCTTGGTTCATGGTAAGAGCAAGTTGTTATATACATATTAATTCAAAGTGTATACTCATATTATTTCATATTAACGGGAGTTTGTTTCTTTGAAAATAGTGTTGTTTACTGTGACGGAGATACGCGTGTGTGGATTTTGCACCTCAGTCGGAGAAAGGGAACAAGGTAGTGCATCAACGTTACATTGTATAATCATTGTTTATTTATGGTTTATTTTATTAACAGAATGTAATTGAAAATATGTATTATTTTTTTTGCTGTTTTTTCTGTATAGCTCTTACGGTGTTAATGAGTTTATGCGAATAAATTCAACATCAGTCAAAGAGTCCGACCATCTTCCTTCTGGGGCTGCTACACTCTTGGTTCTATGGTTAGAGCGGTTATCGAAAAGCATTATGTAAATGTTGCCATTCAATTACTTGAAGGTAATTTGCTTTTGTATAAACACAGGTTGTGACCTCTTAAATCCATCTTGTCACCTTTCACCTAATAGCCTTATCACCGATGACATGGATAATGTTTAACGCTGTGTGTGTGTGTGTGTAAGATGTTTAATAAATAAGTTGACTGCTCAACGTGCTGGGTGATATGTTTGGTTAAGAACAGGTGGGATGGTCTAGTAAGTATGCAGAGATTCAATAAAATATTATGTTTCAGTTCAGTTTTATTAACCACATAATGCATGTTGACGGCATGCATTGATTTAGGTGATACACGTTCATGTAAAGCAACCACGTGAAATCATTTTTAAATAGAAAGAAATATTACATCAAGCAACAGTAAGAACTTAACTGGAAAACTTATTTTCCAGTTAGGGTGCAGTTCATTATATGAACCACTACAAACATGTCTGGCCTCACTACAGTGTGACCGATATGATAATGTAAAAGTGATTGTTATTCATTGTAAGTATAAAGTCCTGTATGAAACACGTTCTACAAAGTCTCACAATAGAAAAAAGACCCTAACCCTAACCCTCTTATTTAGGCTTTTTAAGTTTTTTAAGGAGTGAAAAGTATTATTGGGGAATAAAGGTTCTGATTAAGAACATAACTTTTGCATTTCGCCCGTTCCTTTAAATTGTCCTCTGCCCTTGATTAGGTAAAAGCCAAGAACGTAAAAATATATACATACAAATATAAAAACTTTTAGAAAAAATGTTTTGCAGATAAACAGTAGATACCATTGATTTTTTCCCTGTTTCACACATCACCATTCACACCTTTTTATAATTGTGTTATTTCATTGTTGACTTTCATGCACATAAAATACTACACAAAAAGTATTTCAATTCGCTGGCATTGTTACTATCGATTCCAAAGTGTAGTCAAAATATCAGCATTGTATTCATCTTTGACAAGATCTTCCCAGACGGTCCCTCATTCATCCCTTCATCTTCATTCATAAAAAAAAACACAAAACAGCGTGATCACGGCTTCAGCGTGTTGGTCGTCCCCAGTGCGATGCGGAGCTTCTCGTGGAAGGCCGGGATCCTCTCCTTGTGGACAGGCCAGTAGAGGAGGCAGCGCATCCGCAGCATGCCCCTGCGCAGGAACAGGGAGCGGGAGAGCCTGTAGTCGTGAACGTCCTGCAGGAAGACGAGGATCACAGAGTCGCGGCTGGCCTCCATCACCTGGTGAAGAGCGTGAGGGGCCTTGAATCTGAAACATGCAAGGAAACGAGACTCATGTTAGGGTGATAGTAAGAAAGAAGGAATGAAAGAGACACTTCGGTCCATTGCTCATACTCACTACAGCATCCTTGAGCAAGATGCCCTAATCCCTACCTCGTCATTAATATCATGTATCTGAATTCACTATTCGCTACTTTGGGTAAAAGTATGAAACGTATGAAAATAATTGTATTACAGAAAAACATATTTACCGGCTACACCAGTGATCCTTGAGAAGACTTTCCGTGACAACAAACAAAATCTTTCGTGATTTTTTCATGTTATCCACAATGGCTTCAATCTGCGATGTGCCGGGCAAAAAATCACGACACTCCATGCAAAACACATACTTTTCCTTTTCCAGAGGAAGTAAACTTCGCCTCACCCATTCATAGTCTTCATTTGCATGTATCACGTATGCATCGTATTCAAACTCCTTTCCTTCCTCCAATTTCGCATCGCTGAATCCCAAGGTTCGGTTGATCAGGACATTCCAATAGAACTGAATCCTCCAGCCGTGAAAACGGACCAAAAGTGCAGCTAGTATCACTGCGATGACGACGGTGCTGCTGAGTATGTACATAGCCTTGAATGGAGTGTTGTCTTTGCAGGACAGCGGGTCAAAGTCCATGACACTGCGGTTGAAGTAGGCGAGCGGAGTGTTGCACGTGAACTGGTCCTTACCCCCCATCACACTGGCGTTTGTTGTGTTCAACCATGTCACAAACCACAGGATGCTCTCGCAGGTGCAGTCAAACGGGTTCCTGCCCATGTCCAACAAATTGAGGTTCTTCATGGCTTGTTCAAACACCTGAGGCCTGACGGATGTGATCAGGTTTTTCTGGAAATGCAATTCCCGCAACGAGAGCAAGTCCTGGAACACCGAGTCCTTGAGACTGTTGAGGACGTTGCCGGTGAAGCTCAACTCTTTAAGCTTCTTCAACCCTGTGAGCGCGTGAATAGGGATCTCATCCAGGCCATTGTAGTCCATGTTCAGAACGGTTAGGTTCCCCAGGTCTTTGAGGAATAACACCGGCCCACCAATGTTGGCACTTTTCCACACACGTGCCAAGTTATTGTGCTGCATATTGAGTACCATCAGGTTCACAAGTCCATCTAGCATGTGTACGTTGATGTTGGCAATGTTGTTGTTGCTGAGGTCGAGAACATTGAGGTTCGTCAGGGGCCCAAACGGAGATGGATCCAGGTCCATGGTGCCCATCAAGGTTTTGCCCAGCATCAGTCTGCTCAGCCTGGGAATCCGGACAAAAGACGTAGAGCTCAGAACAACCATCTGGTGGTTGTTGGAGAAGAACAGTTGTTCAAGCTGACCCAACCCTTCAAACTCATTCCCTGTTAGAGTTTGCCTGATGAAATTAAAGTCCAACGAAAGAGTGGTGAGGTTTGGAAAGGCAGAGAAGGCCCCTGGGCCGATTTGGGAGATGGCAGTGCCTGTCAGGTTAACCAACCTGAGTGGGGATGCTGCGAGTGACTCAAAGGTTTTGTTGGTGATATCTTTGAGTGATGTGCAGCTGCACCAGCCCATGGAAAGGGTCTGAAGACTGGTCAAACCCGTAAACATGTTTTCTGTGATTGACCGAAAAGCAGTGCGCTCTAGTATAAGGCTCTCCAGTGCAACCAATGGGTTAAAGGTGAAATCGTCGATGATTGACGTGGAGGAAGTATGACTTTTCACCAAAGCCCGCCTCAGGTTGAGCTTCTTCAAACTACGGAGCCCCTGGAAGGTGTAATTGGTCAGGTGCTTGAGGTTATTATCTTCCAAATGGAGAATTTCTAGTTTTGGCAGCCATTGAAATGCCCCTTTTTCAATTATATTCATTTTATTACCTGAAAGATCCAAAATTGTGAGATTGGTTTTGTCTAGGCCTTCAAATGTTGTATTGGTGAGTTTGCCAAGGTTTGTATCTTGAAGAGACAGGGTGCTAACAGCCATCTCTGATAGCTCTGTACAAAGTTTAGTGATTTGAGTTCCCAGATTGCATCCATCCATTGTCAAAAAAGTTATATTGGCAATTGGCTTGAAGCATCCATCCTCAAACTGTAAATAAAGAAAAAAACAAATTGTCACAGTAAACACAGTAAACACAAACGCAACAGTGAGCCACTCTATACTGTATACCATGATATGCACAAGTGACATTTCACTTCTTGTTTTCAGTACCTTTTTAAGTGGTAGACTTGACATGTTAAGGACGCGCAGAAACGTTGAGCGACTGAGGAAGTAGAAGTCATCTTTCTTCAGGGTATAAATGGCATTATGAGACAAGGTCAGGGCTACCAGGCTAGGGAGCTGCGGTTTGGTTCCCAGCATGGCCGACGCCAGCATGTTTTTGGATACATCAAGAATCATCAGGTTCTGTGAATGGTGCAAAGAGACATGCAGTTTATAGGGACATTTACATTTACTGTAGAACATTTGGCAGACGCTTTAATCCAAAGCGACAAAAAGTAACAAGACAACAATATATCGCTGAAGGTATAGTACAGGTATAGGTATAGTACAATTAGAACAGAACAAGTTACAAGCATTCAGGACATTGTAATATATTACTAATAGCATGATTATCATCATCATATGGTGGTGGTATATGGATTGGAGGACCAAAACAGTGAAAAAGCGATTTTTATGTGAAATGTGTTCCCCCTTAGTGCTTAGCAATTCAGATATTTAGACAACACATAGACCTTGCTGGTGTTTTTTAGTTTAACTGCAATTTTTTCTTGTGTTCATGCCAACCACTTGTGTTTGCCAACACAATGTACTGTTAAATGTTGACTTCATCAATAACTAGAGAATAAGTAGAATATATGGAGAATACGTATTTAAGCAGCTATATAATACCGATAAGTAACGATATAATAACATATAAGAGTACTAATTTTTACATGGGCCTATGTATTCATGTGTTGTTTTTTTTAAAAAACAATGTAATGTTATATTGCAATTTTCACTGCTTCATTCATCTAAGTTGCAGCTCCAGTCCTCCACAGTGGTCGCTTTCCGCACTATTGATCGCGCTATCCAAACTTCTGAACCTTCTTAAGCACAAAACGAGTACGGTTCACACACATCAGTACCTCAAGGGCAGCGAACGGGTTGCCCTCCTTCACCTTCCACGTCAGCCTGTTGCTCGCCATGTTCAACGTGGTGAGGTGAACGCAGTGGCTCAGGTCCTGCTCCTTCAGCACATGCAGCTCGTTGCGCTCCAGATTCAGAATGCAGAGGCGCACCAGTTTCTGACACAGGGACGCGTTGTACTTGGTGAGACTGTTGAAGCCCACGTCCAGGTGGAGGAGCCCGCTGTATTGGGCGAACGAGTCCGCAGGCAGGCTGGTCAGTCTGTTGTGGGACATGTCCAGATGCGTGATGTTCCTGGGCAAGTCCTGGGGGATGTCGCGCAGGCTCATGTGGCTGCAGTCGGCCGAGTCGCCCTGCACGCGGCACTTATTCTTGTCCGAGTCGGCCAAGGCGAGGTTTGCGATTGCGAGGTAGCATATGGCGGTGAGCCAGCAGAGGATACGGTTGCCATTTGGGAGAGACATTGTCTTCGAGTAGGACTGAATAAAACTGTATGAGAGAGAGAAGACACACAACTTATAATAATAGCCTAACAATCATGAAGTGCAATAGGCAGACTAGTTATATTTTTTAAATTGCCGAATAACATACACAACCACGTCCCTGTCCCTGTGTGTTTTCCTGCTTGTGTCTTCAGTTGTCATTCCCCACCTGTCCACCAGATGCCCTCGGACTGTGAAAAGACGAATCATTTCATTCCCCTCACCTGTGCTTTCCTGTTAGTCTCCCCACCTGCACCTCATTCCCTAATCAGCATCCCCATCTATATCACCCCACTTCCTTTGATCCCTTGTCAGTTCTTAGTCTATGTTCTTAGACTATAACGTGGTGTGTCCTTTGGTTTTGGTTAGTTTTTGAGCTCCTGTATTCCATTTCCTGTTTGGAGATTCACGTTTGTAAGTTTTGTTTTTTGTGATCAATACAAACTTTTTGAATCATCCACTAGCTGCCTCTGTCTGTGTTTGGGCCATCTTCTTGTTCCTACTAGTGATGGGCAAAAACGTTCATTTCAGTGACTCGAATCACTAGAATCAGTTCATTAAAAAGATTCGTTCACCGAATCGTTCAGTGCTTGGGCGGGGCTCTGACTGCGTACTCCGTCGTTCAGTGAACGACTCAGGATCTCCGACTCAGTGAACTGAAACGGATCTGAGACAGTCTCAGCCACACGTTTTTCTTCCATATTGCAGGTTTCACCACGCATTGTAAACTCGAAAGGTGGTGAGATTTTAAAAATCTAATGTGCATTTTCCCTGTCAAATAAACAAATAAGGTGTAGGCCTATGCAACTAAATGTCGGGTTTTTTATTATAGGCTACTGAAATCAAAACACGAAATTATAAACGTAGGAAATATAAATTAGAGTGCAAATAACAATATCAACAGAATCCGTGCACACTTATAGAAGTGCAATTTAATTGTAAGCTTGGCTTACAATTTACATTACAATGAAGTCTGCTATTCATATTGTGTATTAATATTTGCTGCCATGCATCTATTCTGCTGACATGTAGTCTGACTACGTGTCAGACAACTACATGACTACATTCGGCTGTCAGCCGAAAGTGGTCATTACGGGCCAGCCTAACATTTTAAGTTTATTTATCTGGAAGTCTGTTAAAACAGGGAACTTGAAAGTGTGCGTTTATGTTCATTCATGTGGCTTTGTAAGTTTAACAATCATGTGCTAACGCCCGGCTCCATTAGCTGTCAGCTCGGAGAAAATAGACCCATATAACTAGGCAGACTCGGACTAGGCAGTACGCAGTCGGAGTTCCGCCCAAGCACTTTATCGCAGAGCTCAACTGAACTGAGAAATGAACGGATCTTTTCAGTAAGTGATTCAGTTCAGTTCGTTCACCCAAAAGATTCGGTCTTTTGAACGAATCGTTCGCGAACGACACACTAGTTCCTACCACTCTCCCTGCACACTCAGTAACACTGTTCTATCATTTCAGAATTTTCTAAAGGCAGATTCTAGTCAAGTGTCTTGTAGAAACTCAGAAAGTTATCGAGTTGAAATTCAAGATTACATTTACATTCAGGGCATTTGGCACACTTCTGTCCAAAGTGACCATAACCCTACAATAAGTACATTTGTCGAAAGAGTGAAACAATTTATTGCTGACGGTACAGTAGGATTTCAATCACTCAAGCTCATGATTGCAACCACCACTTGTGCGGTGCCGAAACAGAAGAGTCGCGACTTGGTGGAGAAACGTTTGCTTGCTCTTAGCGATGCTTGTGCCAGCCAGCTGAAGTAGTTGAGCGGGGCTGGGGCATGGGGTATGGGGTCTGACTAACGCTTGAAGGTAGGTGGGGGGGCAGTTCCGCTGACAGCCTTGTAGGCCAGCAACCTTCAATCTTCAATCTGATGCTAGCTATTACAGGGAGCCAGTTCGTACACTAATAGCAGAGAAAAGTTACTTTCAATACACTGACACAGCAAGTCGGTGTTGTTGATGGACACTGATGACAAAGTGGCTGACATAATCAGACTACGTAATACAATGTAATCGATTCATTTGCGTTAAACTATTTCCTGGAATTCTTTCATGTCCATTCGGCGAAAACATTCGCGTTTAGTTAGTCAAACGAACCAGCAAAGACGTGTTTACCTTTGGAGCTGCACGTTGTCGGTGAACGAGTCTGTTGTGTTTTATGTGGTTTGTTGTATGTTGTTGGTAGAGTTCACACTATTCTATTAAAGGTTTGACAGAAATGAAAAACTTGTGGTAACAAGTGGAGAGCATTATGTGCACATGGTCCGCTATGAGGAATCGAGAGACCTGACGTTTCACTACATATATTATATATATATATATCCGATTCAAGTGATTGACAAATAACTTCAACGTGTTCCTTCACTGAATTAGCACTGATCCCATTCGGTCTTATTGGGTAAGTTCAACTCCTATTTCTATGGCTATAGCTACACATACATATTTAACCACTAGAGAGCAGCAAAATACAACGTAACGCCTATCCCTATACCTAGTCCTACATGTCCCAGGGACTATACTAAATACTATACTTCATACTACTTAAAATACTAAGTATATACTCATTCTGTTGTTTTTTAGTACAGGAAGTAGAATTTCGCTAACATGGTAGGCTATCTTCCCTTTGCCAATTTAATGGCTTGTTTTGGATATTATTACAATCGCTATTCAATTTCAATGGACCATGATTATAGCAAAAGATGTTCCTTGATAACATGTCTGTAAACACAGTGACTAATGCAGTCATGTTGAAAGCCCAGGAAAATAAACACACCACACAACATTTCCCGTCAGGGATTTGTAAAGTCGTCTTATCAATGCATGCCAGTCTGAATAAAAAAACTTTGCATGGCAGGAATTCACAACATTCACTCGCTTGGATCTGGTAGTAATTATATTTACTATTATTTAGTCTCTAACCAACCCTTTGATCAATGCTAGGATGTTTTTATTCCAGCATTGTTCTTCTCAAATATATATGATGCTGTGGATGTACCCTCTATCCAGTACGATTAGAATTATTAAGATGAGAATTATTTGTTGAGGATGTCTCATTTGCCATGGCCACCTTAGGGCTTCATGCCAATGGATGGATTGCATGAAGTCCTCTCATTTGTTAGAGGGGTGGTGAGCTCACACATCACACACACCAGCACAATGGGGTCATGCAATGCATTGTAACCCTTATGTTGAGATAGAAAGGGTATGTTTTAACAAAACACATTTTTAACTACAACAAACTAAAACAGTGGCTTTAGGTACCCAGCTAAGAGGCATACCTGGAAGCTGCCAGGACTAAGATGAAGGCATGACTTCCAGGAGAGGAACACACACACACAGCAGAGGAGAGGAGTAACGTAACATGATTTAAGAGATAGGGCAACACCCCTACAGGTTCAGGCGTCAAGGGCACTGCTGTTGCACTTAGTGTGTGTGTGTGTGTGTGTGTGTGTGTGTGCACCCATACACATAGGTGTGCACGTGTTATATTTGCATTCATGCTTATTACTGTAATCATTCCCTGAGCATAACAGACCCCTCGATAATACATATTCATGATTTAAACCAATGTTCATTCAAAAGAATCCAATGACAGGGCGGGGGGGGGCGTGTCTCGTGGGTACCATAGCAACAGTCTTGGCCAGCCATGTTAGAGCGTGTTCTCTGTCTAACCACTGCAGGAGACACTGCAGTAGCAACCCCCCAGCCCCTCCTCCTCATGATGCTGACCATGTGATGCTCAGCGGTCAGATTGGCGATAGCTCTGTCACTGTGGCCAGCGCCATATAAGAGAGAGTTACGACACTTCCATAGACTTCTATTGTAATCAGGGAATGTGGAAGTAACGCGTGACGTGAGAGGCCAATAGTTCCCAACGCTGTATAGTTCCAGCACAGAGACCCATTCATTTTCAGTGTTTCCGACGCACGCTCGCAGTTAAGTTGATGAAATGACTGCTTTTTATGACATTTTAACGCATTAGCGGACCTCTCATCTTGCATTGTATCTAGCAAGGTTGTTCCTTGGTTCATCTACATTTACATTTAGAGCATTTGGCAGACGCTTTTATCCAAAGCGACTTACAAAAAACACATTTGTCGAAAGAGGGAGACAATATATCGCTGAAGGTAGAGTGCAATTAGATCATTCAGTCATTATACACATCGTTTGTTAGGCAGGGCATCAATGACAGGTGATAACATCAGCAGCATAAATGTAAAATGTAAATGTATGAATGTAAAAAAAGTATAGGTGCAGGTAGCTAATGGCGACATTTTTTTCTGTTGAAGAGCTGACATGTGAAAGCATGGGAGACTGACTGATGATCTAGCAAGCCATCTTAAAAGGATTCAAAAAGCAAAAATGTTTGTAATTGTCACTTATATCTGTAGCATCCAAAACTTAATGCCAATGCCACTTAAGCAGTTGAAGATGTTTGAAGATACAGTTAGACACTGACACAATTTATGTGGATATAATCCCTTATTTAATAAGGTAGAATGTATGATGGAGAGGCTGGTGGAGCGATGGAGAGGATGGTGGAGCGATGGAGAGGCTG
>OMKP01088467.1:0-15894 GCA_900302375.1 Bathygadus melanobranchus | reverse complement strand
AGCAGCAGCTATTCTTTCGCCACTGTGTCTCCCTGTAAAACGTCTGCATTTTAGCAGGTAGGGTGTCAGTGTATAGGAACCACTTGAACTGCATACTGCATGTGCAGTCACTCCAAGAAAAGAGTGCAGCCTACGGTCGGACCAGATGTCAGTTGTTACAGAGACGGATGATTGACTCTCCAACCTCTCAACAATAGTTTTCTTAACCTTGACCTCCAACTCAGGTATCCGCTTCTCAGATATTGTTCTTCTTGATATTGGTGTGTACTTGCTGTCCATTACTTTGAGAAACTTTTTGAAGTGCTCATTCTCCACAATAGAGAGGGGCAGAGAGCAGCCAATAATCAAATGCCGCCTAGGTGACTGTTGGCTGTAAACTGACACCTTAGAGAAGCATGTTGCAACACTTGGTTGGGTGGAATCTGTTCTCTCCTGTCCTGCCTTGTACTCCAGGAACCTGAAAAATAGTTGTAATGTTACTTAGCTTCAATGCAAATAACAACTAGCAAAAGACCCCACTACATGCTGTCCTTACTGCAAGTTCGTCACGACGCATTGTGGTTGTACACATTGAAAACGTCTAATCTTTGTTCCCAATTTAAAAGTTTTCTGTGTTGCTAAGCTGTGTTGTGCCTTGCTCGGCTAACATTACATTAGCTAGCTCGTCAGCTCCATCAATGACATCCGTTAGATCGCTTAGCTACATAACTTACAAGAAAAACACATTTCCTGAGATAGATATAACTTAAACCACTAAGAAACGCAGGTTGTACTTTAATAAAAAAAATTAAAAAAACACTGCGAGGGCTTTGCTGGGTAGAACACTTTTAGTTTTAACGTTAACGTTACGTTTTTCAATCCAGGATTCACTCGCCTGTCACCTGTGCCCTCTAACGTTAATCTCTCTCCCGTTTCACTCCTCCTGGCCAACCTAGGACTTCACAGGGGCGTGGCACTCTGAGATCGCACAATACAATGTGAATTAATGGATTCATTTTAATTTATGTTTAATATGTATAATTCATTATTTTGAGAGTATGAAAAATGATAGTGTCATGTTTTGAAATGTCTCGAGGTCTCCCTCGAAAATTACGAGACCAACCCATGCGGCTCTAGTCCGAGACCGAGACAAGACTGAGACCAACCCATGCAGCTCTAGTCCGAGACCGATACAAGACCGAGACCAATTGCTTTCAATTCCGAGACCGAGTACGTGAAAAAGTGGTCTCGAGACCGGTCTTGGTCTCGAGATCGGTCTCGAGTACTACAACACTGGAGGCTGGTATTGCCACAAAAATAATAACCTTTTTATAAGTGCTCTCCTGGGAGTGGTAGCAACAAGAAGCGTTGGTGTTTAGTTGGTTCTTCTGCAGTGTGTAAGTCAGTAGTCAAGTCCCACTGTGTTTTAACTTAACGTCTCCCACATGCCCCCAATACTTAAACCCTGCCTTGCATCAAGAACCCCCCCACCCCCAACAGGCAGAGGATTATCTGGACACACCCGTGTATCCTGTTTCAATCAACCAGGCATTAGAGAGGTGAACAAAATATGTCACACGCAGGGTGACACACACACACAAATAGAGACACATACCGAACACATACAAACAGTAAGCATACATTACATAAGCAGTGTCATCCATGGTACCTTGTGTACCCTATTAAAGTTTATAGATGCCACACTGGTCCTCTGACTCATAGTTCTATCCTAAGGTTCTTTGTTTTATTTATTTACTTCAGCTTGAAGTGGTAAGAACACCATCATATAAAGCATAGCAGTTGGAACATGGCAGATGAAAAGATTTAGCAGACATGGATCACAATTGCTAAGTAAATGGTTGAAAACAATACAGAGGGCAGACAACAGGGACTGGCATTTGGTAGTAAATATTCCTTTCTCTCTACTTTGTTGTGATTTGTGACATCATAGCTGGCTGTACCTTAGAGAAAATAAAGAGGGTAATTCACTTTAAGCTACTTCAAACCTAGATAATAATTTTGTTTAGTTTACAATTGTGAGGTACATTTAGAAAGTGTAGGATAGCATTTGATAATTTTATCTGCCTACATATAAAGAACATTTATAAATGTTTTTGCACTGTTTACACTCGACAACAGTCAAATCATGTTCCGAAACAACTGTTGCACAATCAACAACGACAAAATTCTGCAAAGCGTCTTCTGAATGAGATGAGAGTTGTATGATGTTCCTGGAAAGATCAATTAAGATGGAGACACACACAAACTGCAGTTGTGATCCGGTGCCTGTGGGGACTGCTTCCTTTTCCTCACACAACCTTGGCATAACCTTGCAGTCAACATCAGAACAACAAAAACAAATTTGTGAGTGTTTGTGGGCATGAGGAAGTGTGAATGCAACTGTTTGTGAGTGCATTCTGTGCGCGCGTGTGTGAAATATATATACATATATATATATATGTGTGTGTATATATATATAAAATACATTTCCAAAGGTATCATTATGGAGAGTAGCGTATCTGTTATGAGGCCGATGAAGCAGTGCTTATAATACACAACACTAAGTGTCAATCACCTGTCACTATGAACATTTATCATTGCACTGACTGTTTAAACGTCTGATTTGATTTTGTCAACCACCAGACGACCTCTCTGCTTTCCGGGCCTTTCTGAAGACGGAGTTCAGCAATGAGAACATTGAGTTCTGGACGGCTTGCGAGGACTATAAGAAAAACAAGAGCTTGACCAAGCTGGTGTCCAAAGCGAACAAGATCTATAAGGAGTTCATTGATGTTCATGTTTCGACAAATGTGTTACTTTTTTGTAAGTCGCTTTGGATAAAAGCGTCTGCCAAATGCTCTAAATGTAAATGTAAATGTAATGTTCAGGCCCCCAGAGAGGTGTGTCTAGATAACAACTTCTGAAGTCCTTTCTCCTGCCTCTCAGCTGTAGGTGTTGTCGCCCGACAGGGTTCTCAGTACTAAGCCTCAAAGGTCCCATCTATTTTCTATTTCAATATACATGATGTTAATATACATTTAATTTGGTATTTGAAACTTACGGTAAAATCAAATGCTAATGTGAGTGCTAATCCTCCATAGGTGAACATCGACTACGGCACCAGGGAGTGGACCAAGCAGAGCCTGGGGGCCCCCCTCCCCCAGCAGCCTGGATGAGGTCCAGGCCAAGGTCTACGGCCTCATGGAGAAAAACTCGTATCCTCAGGTCCAAAATGTACCGGGACATTATGAACAGGACTTGGGCGCACAACCAACGGAGGTCGGTCTGACTGAGGCCCACACACACACCACCATGGAAAACCAAAAGTAATACCAGTGGACCAAGTACAGCACCATATATATGTGTGTGTGCATGTGTGTGATTGTATATGTTTGGAACCATGAAATCTTTTACAGCTTCTCTCTGAATTTTTTGTCAATCATCCAAATCCATCCTGTAAAACCTAGATATATATATATTTTTTATTATTCACATTCACAAGACAGTTGAAAGAAAATATCCACTTTTCTTGAAAGAGCTTGAAATTCACTCAGGTAGCTGAGATAGTAATAATAGCTTATCTTATTCGTCTTATGTTCATAAATAGTTACGATAACCTATTTGAGTCATGTGTTATTTCACAGTTTGTGATGAGTTAGTAGGACAAGAGTAGTGGTACCTGTTATGAATCAGCCCTTTGATATAACATACATTCTTCCAATGTCTTATCTAGCTGCTTCTGCAAACTCATTAGACGCTGAAATCAAACTTAGGATTTGAAAGAACCAGTGTTTGCAGTCAAATTAAATTGAATTAATTCATGTATTATTTTTGTAATTTTTCATCAGTGTGAAGTTATACAGTATGTTGACATAGTCAAGATAGCAAACTGAGTATGGCTATAGCAAGAAGAAGTACCAGTGAAAACACGCCATTTCTATTGAAGACCAGAGACTGTGAAATGTGCTTAAGGTTGATTTATTGATGTGTTTATAACAGAAGATAACTTGGCATTATTGGCCCTATACCAGGTCGGATTCACTTTTTGCATTGATAGTCTTAAGTTGATTGAATCACTGATGGATGGGATTTAAATGTTTGTGACGTTTATACTTTCATACTGTCTTTAAAAGCGGAGATGACTACTAGGTATAGGTGAAGTGGAAAAGTGGAATCAATCTTTGTCCAGGAAAACAGCGTGATCCCCAGCACGTCTCCCATATTTCATTGTATAAATGCATGTTTTGTGATGTGTGAACTCTACCCAGCATGGAACCTTCTCAGAAGCGCATCTCTCCCCTGCCCAGACATCTCACCAATTTCCAAGAATGGAATTGTTGTGAAATGAAATGTGTATTTGTGCAATGTGTGATGTGTCTCTGTCTGTTTGTCAAACTTTTCATGAGCAGGTGAACTGGAGAGGTAACACGAAAAGTAATTTAGAAATATTGATATTTTGTGCACTGCGTGTACTGGGTCACATTGTGTGACCCAGAACAGTACAGTTGCAGTTAATGTGGTAGATTTCTCCTGTGTTATTCATGAATAGACATTCTTTTTTTCATTAGATTTTCGTGATTAAAAACAACTATGCACTGTATGTGTCTGTATTTTGACTTCTGTATTATTCATTCATAATAATGACATGAATATGATGGATATATGGATAGATAGATCGATAGATAGATAGATAGATAGATAGATATAGAAAGAGAGAGAGAGATACAAAAGTAAAGTAACAAAATCAAATGGAAGTATTTGAATTAGTCCTCCACAAAATAGGGGGCAGCACATTACAAGGAAGTTGTGGTGGTCACCTCTATTGTAAGAAACAGGGAAATACACAGTCCATCCCCCTTCCCCCCAGACGCATCACCTGACTGAATATAGCGTAAAGATTACTGTTCACAGTGTTTTTCTCCTTCAAGTGATCCAGTTAAGAGCCTGCATTACATTTTTCAGTGTACTTTTGACATGATTGACAAGAGGTTAGAATACGCACTCTGGGCAGCGCTTGTTGGACTGAGGGCAGACTGGACACTGCAGTGACGGCAAACGCCTCTTGAGGTACAAAGTGGTATTACAAGACGGTACAGTCTGGTGCTAGCCGCTAACTTAAGTGAAGATCTCTGCAACACAATACATAGACGTCTTTGACATAACATCCAAACTGTTATTTATTCACATTCTGTTCATTTTTGAATGTTTTAAGCTAATAAGTGTACACCTTTAATGTGTATGCTGTTGCAGAACTGATTTACTGTAACACTAGTCTCACAAATCAGACTATAGATTCATATCTGAAGTCTGAAGCTCAGATCTGAGTGAATGGGACGTTTCGCTATTTCTACCAATCATGTTGCATAATATGATGTAAATATGTATTTATTTATTTATTTCCCCAGTCTGCAGTCTAAAAACGTCCAAATCAGTCAGCTGGTCATCATAACAAGCCAGGGAGTTGCTGTGTTTGTCCAGTATCTAGGGCATCCGTGGGCTGGCATCACTAACACTACACGTCCATTTACTTGGGCATTGTGTCTGGCAGACATACCAGATGCCTATCTGGGCCAACAGAAAACAAGAGTCAGTCACTGATGAAGATGTCACAGGGGAACATTAAACAGGAAGCTCTCTACTGGCAATTGATGAGCTGGCTGCTGTGTTGTGTTGTGTTTTGTTGTACAAGGTTTCTCTATCGTCGGCTGCATTAGCGGGCAGTGGATACAAAGCGAAGATTATTCGTGCATTGTTTTGCATGTGTAGACTGTAGGTCTCCATGTTCTTTGTTTGCTGGGGTAAACGGGTTACTGCAATCAACAAAGACAACACACACATTTAAAATAACGGGTTGGTATAATGTGTTCCAGTAGCACTCGATCTGTGGCGTTAGCTTTAGGAGGACCCGTTCGGTCTGTTTCTTGTGTATAGGAACACACAGCGTGTCTTTTACACTTTCATTGGTGCTATCTATCTTCTTTGGTGTGTTTTACTATCTGTCATCTGTCTCCATCCCTGTCTGTCCCTCTCTCTCTCTCTCTCTCTCTCACACACACACACACACACACACACACACAAACAAACACATTTAAATGTAGGCCATGATAATATGGATCCATTTTATTTCTATATTCATATTATTTGCAGGATACGGTTGGGGTAAGTCGTCCTCACATTGCTGCCATTCCCAATAAACCACTAATGACTAATGAACCACTAATGAACCCAACATTTGTCTATGTAACTGTGACGTAGAGCAGCAGAATTCATATGTATGACCAATTCGAATGACTGATGATTCTGTTGACCTAAGCAACAGGGTGCCTCTATGATCTGGCTCAATGGATGGCCCTTTGACTGGGTTATTTTTGAACAATTATTCAAGCATAACAGAAGTGCCTTTTTGCATATTCGGACAGACTATTTGTAAGCATGACTAATACTAATACTAATCCCGGTAATGAAAATGTTGTGTGATTGCAATGAGGAAAAGATATTGTCCAATTGCCAAGTCTCAAATTGTGTATGCACGGGATGTATTTGCGAAACAGCATTAGTTGTCTGTCTGTCTATCTCTATCTCCTCTCTCTCTATCCATCTCACCCTCTCCTCTGTGAGGGGCGGTAGTAGCTCAGCGGTTGTCTGGCAACTAGAAGGTTGCTGGTTCGATCCCCCCGCCTAGCTAATTGTCGAGGTGCATCCCTGAGCAAGAAAATTAACCCCAACTGCTCCTGACGAGCTGGTTGTTACCTTGCATGGTTGACACCACTGTTGGTGTATGAATGGGTGAATGTGAGGCAATGTAAAGCGCTTTGGATAAAAGCGCTATATAAATGCAATCCATTTACCATTTCTCTCTATCCATCTCACTGTCTCCTCCGTGTCTGTGTCTCTGTGTCTCTGTCTCTCTCGACCTCTATCTATCTCACTCTCTCTTCTTCTATATCCTTTCTCTCTCTCTCTCTATCTCCTCTCTCAATATCCATCTCTCGCTCCTCTGTCTTTCTGTCTCTCTCCCTCTATATCCTCTCTCAATATCCATCTCTCGCTCCTCTGTCTCTCTCTCTCTCCCTCTATCTCCTCTCTCCCTCTATCCATCTCACTCTCTCTTCTTCTATATCCTTTCTCTCTCTTCCTCTATCTCCTCTCTATCCATCTCACTCTCTCCTCTGTCTCTCTCTCATGTCTCTCTCTCTCTCCTCTGTCTCTCTCCCTCTATATCCTCTCTCAATATCCATCTCTTGCTCCTCTGTCTCTCTCTGTCTCTCCCTCTATCTCCTCTCTCAATATCCATCTCTTGCTCCTCTGTCTCTCTCTGTCTCCCTCTATCTCCTCTCTCCCTCTATCCATCTCACTCTCCTCTGTGTCTCTTCTCATCACCAGTGGTAAACAGGATGCCATCGCCGTCCCTACACACACACGCACACACACACACACACACTGAGAGAGGTAAACAGAAGAGCAACAACATCAGTAAGCTGTTGACATCGGCCACGTCCCTGTTTGTTATGATCTCCAAGGCTGCAGTGGGACATGTGGCACGGGGCGGCGTGTCCGTGTGTGAAGCCCGACAGAGTCAGATATCAGACCTGTTGTTATTGAGTCTGAGCCTTTCGCAACACCTTCCGCTCGGACGCATGTGATAAACAAAACGCTATTCAGATCGGCGGGTTAATCAGTGGCTCACCTTGAACAGGCTCGGCGATGAGAGCAAATAGCCGCTAACGAAGCGCGTTAACGTGAATCTAATCGCCTGGTTTTTTTGCGACGCTCCATCCACCGCTGTTTCAGGGGGCGAGATTAGGGAGATCAATTCGCTTGAAAGGGCGACGTGTACGATTGTTAGTTTAACGCATTCACAATTGACTGCAATTATCAACGGAAGGTGCAGAAATAACAGTTTTGACGTTACATGTGTTTTGTTGCAGAGATATTTACCTTCTCGTTATCTTCGTCTCGTAATGCTGCTTCCTACCTCGATCATTCATGTCAACAGTACACTGAGAAATGTAATGCTGCCTCTAATTTAACGGATCACTTGAAGGAGGAAAACTTGACGACACCATAGCACAGCAAGGGGGAGGGACTGTGTATTTCCTTGTTTCTTACAATAGAGGTGGCCACCACAACTTTCTGGTAATGTGCTGCCCCCTATTTTGTGGAGGACTAATTCGACCGTTGGCCAAATCTTACACATCTTGCACCTTTAAGCAAATAGATGATGACATGTGACAACACAAAAAAATGTCCCAAGAGAGACCAAATTTGCAGCATTTCACACTTATAAACATGCAGGCAAATAACACAATGACATATAAAAGACTGAAAATGACCTTGTCTTTTATGAGACTTCACAAGAGTGAACAGAGTTTGAATTTCACTTACCTCCATTCACTTTCCTTACTCCCTGCCAATGTAGGCCAAAGCTTGAGTCACAACACAACAGATTTACCATATCTAATATCACCTGAAAAAAAACATCATTAACGATTTCAGTCACCAGCGGCCGCATCAGTTCAATTTGTGTTAAGAGCCACCAGCTCTTCTCCTCACTAGACACGCATTGTTTCTTGTACATGCCTATCATTTTCAGATGTTCCGGGAACAGTGCACCTACCCGCACACACACACCTGACAACTGATAACACCTGACACGGCTCATTGCAGACAATCAAGGCAAAACAAAGTAAGGATGTATCTGTAGCGTGACCAGCAGGTATGGCAGTCATTACAAAAATAAAGACAAAACAAAATCATATATATAGGTATATATATGATAATAATACTTAGAAAAGGTATCAGGTATCAGGCTTTAGAACAAAACCGCTCAGAGACTTCACGTGTCTCAGCACATGGATAGACAGAGAGAGGACGAAAGCTTTCAATTTGAATGTTTGAACTCATTCACTCAGTCGAGGCCATTTCCTCTGCTGCAGCTGAGTCATCGCTTCGAGGAACCTTCACAAACAAACAAACAAACAGAGCGGGTGAACTTGTAACTCAAGACACCTTTTTCTCTGGCACTGACCCGGATGTTTGCTTTGTTCCTGTACTTTCCCTTTTCTCTTCCCGGACACAGCCACGTGCACATGCAGCTCATCACCACACACATACTGTATGTATACACACACACACACACACACACACACATATACTGTATGTATACAGACACACACACATATAATGTATGTATACACACACACACACACATATACTGTATGTATACACACACACACACACACACAATGTACAGCTTTCGGTTTCGGTATCCATTATTAACATGGTCCATTAGATAACATTGTTGTTAATTCAGATAAATACCTTGGGGCAGACCTAATGCACACACACACACACACTGACATAAAGTATATATACACAGTATGTATAACTATCATTTTGTCTGAAGTGTATGAAGACATTTCCTCTTCTATTGGGTCTGTATGGAGATACTCTTCTGGCTATCTTCTGCAGGGCTTTGATCAAGCTGTTAAGGGCCAGAGCATCTGCCCCCTTACCCAGATCTGGTAAAAAAAAACAATCAGCCATTTTCCTCCATTTTCTCTTGACCTAGATTTCATGCAAATATGGACAGTTCTTGACCTCATGAAATCCTGTTTATAATCATACATCGTATCGAGGTTTCCCACAAAGCACTAATGTACTTCCTGAAATTACTTCCTTTGATCACCTGCCGGAGATCCTATTGTGCCCACCTTGGCAATCTCAGTCAACAACAAGAGCCATTTACAAAAAAGTAATTATCCCTTAAATCCCTTCTGTTGACAATATCCTCAGTCCCTCAACAGCAGCAACATAACAGCGTGGACTGAATGTGTCCATCCTCCTCCATGCCCACACCTCCCTCTCCAGTTCTTTTCAGCCTGATTGGGAAATCTCCTGCAACCCTATCCCTCAGGTGTTTACGGGCTGGTTCCAGCCCTTTTCACAGCTTGCTCCAGATGAAATCTCTCTCTCTCTCTGAAAGGTGGTACCGGTGGGTTATTTTGAGTTGCAGAATAAGATACCTTACGTTACCTCAGCTTAACTTGCCTCTGGGAGTTAAGGTGAGGTGCTATTAGGTCATGCTAGGGAATTGAAATGAAAAGCAAAAGAGGAGATGAGGGGACAGTAGGTATGGTGAGGTAAAGTAAGGGAAGTAAGTCAGTAAGTAAAAGGAAAGAAGACACAAAGCACACACATACAACAAACACAGAAAGCATTGAGCAACTTTATTAAAGATCATTAAAAATGTGGGCTTTTCTAACTGTTTTTGGAAGCAAGCAGCAGACTCAGCCGATCTGATGGGGAGATTGTTCAAGAGTCTGGGTGCCACAACGGCAAAAGCACAGTCACCTTTGGTTTTTAGTTTGGAACGAGGTATAGCCAACAGGTTTAGGTTGGATGACCTAAGTGACCGCTCGGTGGTGTAAGGGCTTAGTAGCTCGGAAATGTACACAGGAGCCAAGCCATGTAGTGCCTTAAAAGTAATTCAATAAACTTCAAATCGATCCTGAATTTGACTGGCAGCCAATGTAGTGAGGCTAAAATAGGAGCGATATGAGATCTACGGCCATAGCCTAGCTGCTGCATTTTGTACAAGCTGGAGACGTACCAGAGCAGCTAGGCCGAGACGCGTGAGGAGGGCATCGCAGTGATTGAGACGGGAAAAATGAAGGCGTGGAGAATAAGTTCTAAGTCAGAGGCCGATAATATGGTCTGACTTTTGCAGTTTGCTGTTTTTTGAGTTGAAAGAAACAGGACTGAACTGTCATTGAAGTTTCAACATTACATTGCTCCACAAACACCTATTTGGTTTATGGAGTAATTGTTTTTACAAACATTCCAGCTTCCTCTTAATAACTAATTTAACAGTTCATTAAAATCTCCTAAAGTATTATTTATCTTTATCTTCCGGTACAGTGACGCATGTTGGTTCATTGTATACAGTGCTAAGATGAAATGTATGGGGGAAAAAAGGCAAGGCATTGACGGACCCTGTTCAACCAGCTGATATGCTGCCGATTTGGTCAGACAGGAAGCAGTTTGTGATTCCATACAGTGATTCCTTACAGTACATGTGCTGCAGTGGGCATCCCACAGTGTTGAGTGCTGATTAGATCTATGGAATAAGAAGGCATGACGGTACAATTCAAGGCCACCTGCTCTCCCCCGCGTCATCTTGCCATGCGGTATCTCATTGCCATTGTATGTCCGCGAAGGATGCCTACTCACTAGACACTAGACTCAGAGAAGAAGTTACACCAAAGACTGCGTATTGTAGTATTTCTAAGAATCCAAAGAAGCCTATCAGGCCTCGGCATTGCATCAACAACTCGTGCCTGCCCTCGAAGACATCCGACGACAAACGTTTCTTCCTGATCATCTGACCCAACCATAGCCCTGTTTCAAATATGCCCTTCAGTATGAACCGACACGGATCTAGTCACGACTAGATGGAAGAACTCTATTCATAGGAAATACATATTCTGTTATTTCTAAATGTTTTATTGTTCTATTTGTTCCATTTCTGTATCAAAAACGAAGAAAGATGAGTTGAATCATATACAAGCATCTCATGTTTCCCCAGATCTCTTTTATCCCTCAGTACATATCGTATGTTATTTAGTTTTAACTTTTTATTCGGATTTCTAAACCAAAAAAGTCACGTTTAGAGCAAAAAACAAAGAAGCTTAAGAGGTAGGGTTTTTTTTTATCAACATTACCAGGAAGATGATGACTCCAGTTAAGGGTTGTTTATATATCAGGGTGCTCTTGGCTTACAACTAATTCAATGATGTGTGGATCTGATTGGCTGTGGCTAATGCTTGGAGCTGATGGAGGCTAATGGCGCTATAACTCGTAGAATTTGGGGAGGACGGATGTGGTTTGTTGCTAATGTTGTTGATGTTGGAAGTGCTAGCCCGTGTCCCCATTTCACATTTAGAAGTGAAAGCAATAAGGAAATGAGCTGGAGGGGGAGTCTCTACGCAGGAAAAAGTGAATGGTGTTCGTGTGCAGCAGCTATCCATCATTGAATCTATCAATGTGCCGCAGGGCATTACTTTGAAATACACCATGAGTACACCATGTCATGTACACATTTGTTTTATAATGTGTAATAATAATAATTATAATTATAATTATAATAATTATAATAATAGTATGTTGGCACATACACAAAAGAAATACAACTTTTGTTGTGGAATGAACTAAAACATTTGTTTTGGCCAATTCAATTCAAGGACACTTGAAGGGAATACAGAATATCAGTCATTGTCACAGTGATTCCCCAGGTTTGTCCTTGTCTACGATTCCCGTATATCTCTTTATTTCTCTCTCTCTCTCTCTCTCTTTGCTTATCTCTCTCGGCTCTCTCTCTCGGTCTCTCTCTCTCCCTGCGACGCTGTGATTGGCTGTGTGGGGAGGATGACGTGCCGGACGGCAGCAGCAGCTATATAAAGCTGTGCTCTGCCTCAGTGCAGACACACCGCTGCTCTGGCTATACCTAGCGCTCACTCGCCTGACCTGGAAATACTTTCTGTGCACCTTAACCTCCACCCCACTGACCAGCTGGAGTCTCCCACTGCAGATATGTGCAAAGGACTAGCGTCGCTGCCAACCTCCTGCCTGGAAAGGTACATGAGATGATAGGATGATCATGTTTAAGGAGGAAGGATTTCATCGGGGTGGTTTATCAATGGTGCATGATAAACATTGTTTTGCTTCACTGCAGGGATTTCAAGAATGAATGGATAATGTTCTTTTGTGTTTTACTTAATGCTGATTTAAGACAGTTCGGCTGATGCATCTTAAAATCTCATAGATAGATAGATGTACTTTATTGATCCCCAAAGGGGAATTGCAGTGTTGCAGTTATGTGTTGAAAAGGGCTCTCAAGTCATGAGTAGGAAGGTAAACCTGCAATGCATGCATGCTCAAACATTTTCCTAACATGTTCATTTCTTCTGATGTTTCTCTCCAGGGCCAAGGGGCTGAAAGCAAGACTGGGGAGCATTTTGCAAAAACCTGATTGGAAGCTGACATGCTGCAAAATAGGGAAAAATCGGTAAGCCTCAATAGAACTAAGTATGAGGATTTTTGTTGAAGTTGTTACACAGGATCACAAAAAACATGCCGTTGCACGTAATAATGTTTGATTATTTTCATCAGACCCACCCCAGAAGAATGCCTGAAGTGGAAGCATTCGTTTGAACAGCTCCTATCAAGTAAATGTGAGTCCCATTGAAGATCCTTGCGCGCCTCTCCCTTCAAATTCACAATTTTTACATATACAATTTTTACATATACACATCCAATTACCCCCCCGGCACACACACACACACACATGCATGCATGCGCTAATTATAGACTCAAATACAAGGAAACAGTCTGACTAATACTGTGCGCGATGAATGTTCTGCAATACTTAACCCTTTGTTCTCCTTCTCCCTCCCCACTCTTGTCTGCAGATGGCCTGTGTGCCTTCACAGCTTTCCTTGTGTCTGAGTTCAGCGAGGAGAACATTGCATTCTACTTCGCCTGTGAGGAATACAGGAGCACCAAGTCCGCTGCCAAGCTGGGAGCCAAAGCTCAGAAGATCTATGACGAATTCATCGGCAGCGACGCACCGCGAGAAGTAAGTGAACGTGTGAGCTGCCCCCACCCCACCCACCTGCATGACTTCCATCCGTCATTACATCAACAATTTCCCAGCTTTGCGCATAGCGGGATAGACTTAAAGAATTACAGAGAAGCCCTATAGAGGCTAACCTGTCCCTCTCTCCTCCTTCTTGCCTTCGCAGATCAATATTGACCATGAGACCCGGGACATCACCAAATCCAACATGGAGTCCCCCTCGCCCTCGTGCTTCGACCTGGCCCAGCACAGGATCTATATGTTGATGGCCAAAGACTGCTACCCCCGATTCCTGCGCTCGCAAACCTTCAGGGAGATGGCCTACCAAGACGGGGACAACAACAGCAGATGTCTGGTCCACCAAGAGAATGTGTGAACATGAATCAGGTCCTGGCTATAGGGAGTTTTGTTTTCCACGCGGTCACCTTACAGAAAAACACGAAGGGGTCGACAAAAAGACAAGAGGCAGAGAGTGCCGATAACTCGCTCTGACATGAGCCATGGTAGACGATGGTGGTGGTGGTGGTGTTACAGCAGTGGAGGCAGTGGAGGCAGTGCCGGCGTGGTGGAGCACAGGCCTTGAGTCTGAGATTGAGGGGAAAGAAGACTGAGAAAAGAAGGGTTTGATTTGGCAGAAGGATAGGAATAACATTAAGATGACTTGTTGTTTCTACCGCTTGCTGCAGGCTCAGTAGAAAATGCCCAGATTTCAAAAGTATTTTTGCTCATAATGTGACCATAGTACTGACAGAGAATCAGAAAGGATGACAGGAGAAATGGTAAAAGCCATAAAAGCAAGCACATGTCATTGCGTTTTGCATGTCTGTGAGAGCAAAGTGTGAATAATGTATTTATTTGTTTTACTGTCAAGCTTATTTATTATTTATTTGACTTTTCTTACAAAGCAATGTGCAATATGTTTTACACAACGATGAATAAAATAAATGCAGTGAATGCACATTGCCTTCCCTCCTTTGATGTCTCTCATTTAAAACATACACATTTAAAACATACAAAGAATATGACTAAGACTCATTTGATCATTATCACAAATAATCATATTACGATTTGTTTAGTTCTGATTAATTTAGTTCTGATTAGTTTAGTGATTAGTTATTTGGTTAGTTAATTGGAATTTGGAATATAAATGTTTTTATTGCATCTGGCCGTTACATAACATAGTAAAGGTGCAATATAATCCTCCTCAAATGACATCCATAGTGAAGGACAACTAAACACACACCTCTCATTAGTGGGTGAGGTGGTCAGCAGAAAGTGTGACAAAGAACTGTTTGTCTGGTCACCAAGGAAACCACTTGAGCCCACAACACCTCTTCCAAGCGAGGAACGCTTTCCTGGAAACAGGAAGCAGGAGAAAACGTTGCGAACACATCAATGTGATGCCTGTGGCCAATAAAGCTCAATGTGTTTGTGCAAGCCATTGTTCTTGTGCAATAAATGGCAATAAAGGTTGGGACGAGGGTGGACCAGGGCCATGTGTAGACTGCATCACAACCAGGAGCCCCACTGAACAGAAGGCGCATAGTATGCACATGATAGTGGAAGTGGTAAAGGTCTGCGTCATATCTTTCTGTATTTAATCGCATAAAGCTTGACATGAATTTGAACTCTGACCATAACCCTAACTCGCAAACTCTGAGTTTGCCATAATATTACGATTATAGTGGTCATCACCAGCCCATCACAATGTTATATCTTAATAGTATTAATGCAACAGCAACACTAATTACTAATATATATATATATATATATATCCTTGCTATATTCATCATTCTGTTTAAGGCAATACACGTTTGACCATTGCCTTCAATAAACAGGACAACATAATACATCTTAAAGATCTCCATCTCAAAAACATACATTTTGTTTTGGGCCCTTAAAAATCTCCGTCCAGCATACTTCAATGCTTGTTGTAAATGCAATTTTTACCAAGGTCTAGGGTGGAGCTAACTGTCTAGGACTCCCTAATGACTCCATGACTTCCCCCCCCCCGTCACTTGTGGGGTCCCTCAATGGTCATTCCATGTCCCCCTTCTGTTCAATAAGTCGTCACTCTAGGTCTTGTATCACCGCTAGATGTAGACTGTAAACCTATTGTTCTGTTGATGACGCGTAGAAAACTGTCCCAGGCTCCTCTGCTGCTTTAGACTAACCTATAGAATAACGATCACATGACCTTCCTTTTACAATAAGACTTGTGCTAATCACCTGTTTATCACTGTTTATCACCTGTCACATGATGGAAGTAAAATCCGCTA
>OMKP01088455.1:0-12518 GCA_900302375.1 Bathygadus melanobranchus | reverse complement strand
GCAGAACGCCTAGCATCAGCAACATTACATACAGTAGCTCTGCTCTACTGCAACCTTCAGTTTGTTACAGACAAAAGATCTTGACGGCCATTTTGATTTATTTTAAGTAACGAACAGAAGCTGACTTATGAGCAATTGCCACACATATATATATATATATACATGCTAGGCCTCATGCTAGTGAAGCATGCTAGGCCTCGTGCTAGTGAAGCATGCTAGGCCTCGTGCTAGTGAAGCATGCTAGGCCTCGTGCTAGTGAAGCATGCTAGGCCTCTGGTGTGGAGCGTTAGCAGCTGGCAGGTGATAATTGAAGCTATTAACAACTCCTTCCTAAGATATTCTGGCCTGCACCTGGTTCACTGCTCTCCACCACTTCTTTTCTTGTCCTTCCCCGAAAGCAAATTGGCACCACAAGTGATTACAAGGCTTCTACAGCAATCAGCCTTCATTTGGGGCTCAGGGAGGGCCTAGCCTCTCTGTCTGTGATCTCCGTCTCTCTCTCTTTTTCTCTCCCCCTCCCACTCTTTTCTCCCTCCACTCACTCATCCACCACCTGGTCGGTGCCGTGAGGGGAGCTGTCTCTGCCTTGTCACGGGGTGGATTGTCCTTGTGCAATCAAGGTTCTGGTTGGAGGCTCTCATGAGGAATTAAATGAGAATCCACTCTAATCTGTTTTCACTTGTTTTGACTTTCAAATCATCAGTTTGTTGTCTTCTGTCACATTTCTCTTTAGACTGCATTCACTTCAGCTTCCAGTCAGTTGTTGATGCAATTATCCCATATCTGTGATGCCAGTAGAATATATATATTTATACATAACCTTTCCTTTCTACAAGTTAAACGACTATCCCATTGAATTATTAAATTATTCTTGCCAAATCCACTTTCAAGTGAGACTGCGTTGTCTATAATGAACTGAAGTTTTCAGTCCCTGTAAGTTCAGAAATAGGTTTAGCACTCATTGCACGTTCATTGAGCATAATGGTTTAATTAACAAGGTCCCTCGTTGGAAACAGGCGAGACAGAAAGATTTATGTATTAAGTTTGTCCACACGCCCCGTGGTTTTGTGCTATTGAGACTAATTGGGTGGTGTCCGTGGAGGATATCTGGCGTGGAGCCGTCCAGGGACCTGCGTAGACCTTTGGTAGCAGGTACCTTTACAGAGAGAACCCTCCCCTAGAAGATACTCAGCCGTGACCTTTCCCAAACATTCAAATTTGAACAACTTGAATAACAATTCCAATTACACAGCGGCTGCCAGAGCAGGCATGCGTGGCTTGTTGTTAGAAATTAATCTTCCACAGCGAAGATGACGGAGCATCCCCTCCCCCTCCAAACCACTTCTGGAAATGTAATAAACAGCTGCTTGACATTGATGAAGCAGCAGATTGTGACTTTACACACAAGTCATTCATAAGCCCCTATTGGGCGATATATTGTGCTTCATTAACACACCAGTCGGCCGTCATAAATCTTGATTGTGCCGTTTCAGCCAAAAGTGGCGCCTCTGGACAGGATTTATTTCCAGAACAGTCCGGTTCATCTGACCGCCGCTAGCTGAAGGGGATGAATGTTCCCCATTGTTTCACTTCCTGTACACTGACGGCAGTAGAATCACCTAGCACGGAACAATCTGGTGATTAATTACAATTACTGAGCCTGCTTCACGCAGACACGTGCTTAATTATTCACCCAAACAATTAAACTGCGACCGCGTGCCTGGAAATAAACAGCCGACTACCTTCCCATTGACTTAATGTATTTATTTAGAAGTGTCTGAGTCCCGCGGAAGAACGATTGGATTACTATGCATATGAGCTCGCTAAGAATAACTTTCAATGTGCTAATTGTTTGACCTATTTGGAACTGTCCGTAGCAGAATCGCACAACAACATGTCTCTGATTGGCGACATGTCGAAGATGATCTAAACTCAACACACAGACAAGCAGGTACTTACACTCCCATATATATCTTAATGAGATAAACAAACCAGTCCATTACATAGACTCAGTGGTGTAACGTAGTGTCCCCCATCAGGCGATACTCAGCATTAACAAGGAAATGAGAGCAGACAACACAGTGTGCGGTGAGATGCTCAAGGAACTCATTAGAACGTCGTCATGGGAGTGAGTCCTTAATGCCTTGCACCAACATGGCATCCCAGCTGCTTGTTACGTTATTACAGGGCCCTAATTCAATAACTTCTGCATGATTGCTTCATCAGTGTTATAAATCAAGCGTGATGATTCAGTAGCCCAGTGTTGGGGGAAAAAATGTATAATACTATATAGGCCTATATATAGGAGTGTAGTGGTAACAACAACTAAGTGTGTGTGTGCGTGTGTGTGGACGACATGGATGACATCTCCATAAGGATGTAGAAAATGTACGCATGAAGAAATCAATGCACTTTAGTTAGACACATGAAACCCCACAGCCAGGATCACTCTCACACATCACTTTGAGCTAAATGCAGATTCAATGCATTCTATTGTCTTTATTGAAACACTTCTAAAGGGTTTGCCTGTTTTTGCCTGTTCCTTGTAGTGCAATGCATTTCTGAAAATTAATTGAATCCGGTGAATCAAAACCAAACAAAACAATATCGCACTGCCTTTCTGATGCATTGTTTTACTATAATTCAATATGCCATGTTTGGCTCTGGCTTCGATGCTTGAAGTTATGAAGTTATTATTGGGTTAGAACCACAAGAAGAAATGATGGTAGCCATGACACTTCAACAGCTTCCAAGGGGAGATCATTTATACAATAGTGACAGCCAACGAGTTAGCATTTATAAAATACTGACTGACAGCCAACGAGTTAGCATTTATAAAATACTGACTGACAGCCAACGAGTTAGCATTTATAAAATACTGACTGACAGCCAACGAGTTAGCATTTATAAAATACTGACTGACAGCCAACGAGTTAGCATTTATAAAATTGTGACGCATTTGACTTTTGACATCCTTCTCCCTCTGACCTTTAACCAGAAGAATTCAATGCTGCTGCATTTTTCAGTTATTAATTATCACTATATCTATATATTAAACAATATATAGAGAGGGCTGTGAAAGATGGAATTATAGGTGTGTTAGGTGTGAGGTGTTAGGGTTAGGGTTAGGGTTAGGGTTGTGTCCAAACCTAGTATTGATTCATCTATCCAAAGGGACAATATTGTGACAGCGATTCTCACGAGTCACCTTTATGAAAAGGTAGACGAGGCTACGTACAACATGAAACATTATAAATGTTATATCACAGACAGATTGGAGCTGGTGTCACACAGCTGGACGCCTGTTAGCATCGTTCACACCTCACATATCCCGCTGAAGTTTACCTTGCTGTATCTGAAGCTTTACCAAGCAACTGTTGCCCCACATCTGTTTTCAGATGTCATTTTATACTTGAGCAATTGCCACATTTCTTCTTTCAGTTTTGTATTTCTTTTGTCCAAGAACCTGCCACAGTAAGATGATGGCTACAAAAACAATCGATTCGTACATTTGCTCCTGCGATGATCTTTTTCTCCCACAGGGTGGCACTGTGGCATCACCTGGACGCCCGCTCAAACAGCCACAATCAGAGGCTAAACTCCGGGAGAAGTGTCACGGTCCACGTGAGGTAACCATGAAAACCAAGTTGTAAGAGCTGCAGCCAATGCGATTTAAAAAGAACAAAAGAGTATGTGACTTAAAGAGCTGCTGTTGTTGCTGGTTGTGATCTTGTTGCCTGTGTGATGCGGATATATTCAGCAAAGAGAAAGTGATGGCTGTGTGTGTGTGTGTGTGTGTGTGTGATGGGGGGGACTGCAGCACCTCCATGGATGAATGGAGATGCAAATAGCGAGGGAGTGAGGTGAAGTTACAGCGTTTAGTGACGCTGAACGCACCCCCAGAGGCCGCCGCTGCATCAAGGACACGACCCCGCCGAACGCCGCCTCGACACGCGTGGCTTCCTTCCTTCCTTCCTTCCTTCCTTCCTTCCCCATCTACATTTTCATCCAGACGAGGCACTTGACTCCTGACGCTGGGCCGAGCCAATCACAAGTGACAGATGCGCCCTCCTCCGAGGACCGGGTCCACAACGTGTTGTAGGCTACATGGCCAACAGGAACCGTGACAAGCAGAACAATATACACAACATAGATGTGCTTGACTGGCGGCACCTCGTCCTCCAAGCCCTGGGATGGAAATGCCAATTTCATGTTAAGTCTTTGTCATTCTTCTTTTTGGATTAAAGTGACATATTTTCAGACCGCCGAATCCCTTTTGCGTGAGATTGGCATCGCATAGAAATTAAACTTGACATGTTAGGCTGCAGCTAGTCAAGAAAAGAAAGAAAGATCTGCTATATTGTAAAAAGGTTGGGTACTAGCTGTGGTAGCATGGCCTACCATTTATTATATTCAACAAGCGGAATTATCCTTTTTGAGTGGCGTCCAGAACATGAAGGTAGCATGTGAGCCCAGATCCTGTGAGTTGACGTGTTTCTGACTTCTTCTTCTTCTTCTTCTTCTTCTTCTTCTTCTCTTATATTCCTGGTATCTGGACAGCTTCGCGCGGCTAGCGGGTCTGTCTCTGTGTCACTTTTCTGCTGACGCGAGCCCCATGCGGTGCGTTGCCTCCACGACTCATCCAGGCGTGCGACGTTGCAGCTTCCCTCTCGGCCGCTTACAGGGATGCAGGTGAGCCCGCGGCAGGTGAACCTGTCACCGCCGGTAACGCCGTGATGCTAACAGCTGGCTGGGGAGAAGAGGAGGAGGAGGAGGCTTTGTCATGGAGAGAGCTGGCACGACGCGACCGTGTTGTCGTGACGAGGAAGACAAGCGTTTCATGAACATCTTTGCACCACACGGCTCCTCGGTAATATTAATAATATTCCCGGTCAGTCCACAGTAGTAGTAGTAGTTGGAATATTTAACATGTTTCTATGAGTTGAAATGAAATGAATAGCCTCTTGCTCTTTTGTACGAGCATGCTTGGATGCATGAGCACGGCCCCGCCTCTTATTCAGAACTGGAAGCTATATCTGGAAAAAGAAAAGTCTGTAATTGCTGTTTCAGTACCTCCCAATAAAGTATTCGCTGTGCATGCTGGAACATAATTGACCAGCTTCATATGATGAAATTATTAGTCTCGTTATAATCAAAAATATGTACAGGATGTGAAAGAAAGTAACCCATAGACATTAGAGTCATTGTGCTGTTATTATATGATTGGCCGAGCAGGAAAGACATTAGTATGTTCCAAGAAGCACATTTCCTTCTGAAGTCCCACTGTTCCTAACATAGCTGGACTATTTAGAGATGGATGTAGCCTCTGTGTCATTCCTAGTATTTCTATGAGGTATTTTCATGCCCATGTCATTCCAGCTTGCCAGAGAACCTTGGCTACTTCATACCTACGTGCAAAAATACATCTTTTTTTCTCATTTGGATTCGATCAACGTTGCCGAAGTCTGCCACCGCAGCCAAGAGCGCTCTATTGTCTGCGAGCGTTGTTATTGTTATTAGGCGTTTGGATTGCCTGTGGGCCAATCAGCAGGCTTTGGGTGGGGAAGGGGTGCCAGCCTGGATAATTAGTCGCTGGTCTACGCCAGACGGGCACATGCTCTTCACATGCAGGAAAATGGAAAGTGGCGTCAGTATCACAGGAACACCGGAAGGCCCTTTGGTGTGAGCAGGCTTGGCTTTCCAGCGCATCTGTCACCTACCTCCGGTCATCCCCGGGCTGGCAACACACCTCTCTGCACACGCTGGCCAATGAATGCAGTGTGCATAATTACCTCAGCCAAAGGTGGATCTTCGTCCTTTTGAAATCGTAATCGGTGGCGGTTGTTGGAATTGGAACTGACCGACCGTTTTTTTTACTGAAGTTATAAGTGACAATTGAATTGAAATGACAAATGTCCGTGTACATGATGTGAATATCTTCAGTGTGGTAGGCCTCTGGCGTGTATCAGGAATAGTGAGGTTTAATAATACAAGCATGGGAATCAACACCTCTGTTGGGTCACCTGGGTCACATGTGACCTCTCAGCCAATCTGGTGCCAGCTGGCCCCCTGGACACTACATCTCCCCGAGTCCCGCTCGCACCTGGTGGTCCTCTACACCGGCCCCTCCTGGACATGTGGACCGCTATGTGGAGGATGAGGACGGTCAGGAGGAAGGTTCCGCCCGTGCCCAGCAGCAGGCCGTAGAGCAGCGGCCGCGCTCCGTCCAGCAACCCCCTGCGGTGCAGGAGGACCGGGGCCCGCTCCAGAACCAGGTCCAGGTCCCGCCATGTAAGGTCCCTGACTAACACACAAACACAATCACTGCATAAATATAGTCTAAAGTCCCTATAAAGTCACCGTGAGAGGGCGGTTCCCTGATCTGAGGATCCACCTGTCAGCATCTTCCCTTCTTAACTTGAAGTTGTGACTCGGGTCAAGTTCCCAGGAGGAGGTGTGTTGTGTGTGAATGACAGGTGATAATTACATTTTTGCGTTTGCAGGCATCCAGGGAACACATAGCCTCGTATGGTTAGGGTGCTGAAGTTTAGCGGTAATGAGTTGGAAAGATGCCCACGGCATCTCATCTAAACACAGAGTAGATGTAGAGCTACAGCAGGGACACAAGCAAATAAGACGTCAGTTCCATTTGGAATTCACGTGTCTTGGGGGGGACAACCCAGAAAGACGTCCAAGATGTTTACGCTCGACTTGAGACTCCTCCATACTCTTGAAAGTACAATTTGAGCTCTACACAGAGACTGAGTATTAGCATACAATAATAGGATTATTTAATCACTATCATGTTCTCTGAGCTTCTAATGTCTTTTATACATATCATAATGCGTGGAATCACATTGACTCTGCTAATATAACCATGCGCTTCATGCAAACGTTTTATGTGAAATGTGTTCATGATGTATGCTGCGTTGGTGGACAGCAGCTAAGTACAGTTTGAAGTCTCGTGTGCACGTGGGAGCCACTACATCTCCAAAGACAAGTTGTGTTAAGTCTCTCTGAGGATTCTCATGAAACAGTTTAAATGGCACATTAGTTGTTCCACAAGCAGCAAGTCTGTTCATTAGAGCTCTGCAAATGCAAATAGAAATATTTTCGGATGCAGTTCTCTAAAAGCAACTGCTCCGAGCAAACACAGTTTAGCTCAAGTAGACATCGGCATGTAGAGTCTTCACGTGCGCTGGAGGAATGTTGAATCAGAGCTGTATGGTCTGCGTGGTTCACCTCTCATGGTATTACTGCCGCTTGTGGTGTGTCATTAACAAATGTCAACTTCCTCCCTGAAGCTGGTCCCTGAAACGTGACAGCGTGTGAGAAGTGTGCTGACAACGCGTTACAAGATGGAAGACCCATACCCTTCCTTGCTGTTTTTTTCTGGCCTTGGCGTGGCTGCCGCTCTCTCTCTGGGTGGGTGAACAGGGTCTTTAACCGGCTCACATGTTTGTGGTAATCCTCTACGTAACGCTTCAGACTCAGAGCTTTGTCCTGGTTGATGTTCTTCCCCACCTCTGGAAACAAAAAACAAACAACAGCACTAGACTAGGCACAAATGAAGCAGTTGATGGTAAATGGATTGCATTTATACAGCGTTTTTATTCAAAAACACTCTACAATGCCTCACATTCACGGTAACAACCAGCTGGTCAGGAGCAGTTAGGGTTAGGTGTCTTGCTCAGGGACACCTCAACACTTAGCTAGGGGGAGCCGGGGATTGAACCAGCAACCTTCCAGTTACCCGACAACCGTCTAGTTACCAGACAACCGTCTCTACCTCCTGAGCTACTGCCGCACTAAGTTTATCTAGTTGACGCAAAATTACAAATAAAGGCAACAAATCTCTAGTCATTTGAGTCTCATATTAGGCCTGAAAATAAATCGGTAAAAAATAAATCGTATTCGGTATCACATTTTATATACTAGTATTGAATATTAAAATTCAACGTTTTGTAACATTTGACTAATGCTCCTGAGATCAACTGATTGTGAACGTTAAGGTCTAAGATCGGCCACAACAAGCCTGTGATGTCAGAATGAACCTGTCCTGTTTACACTTCCTTCCTTCCTCACAGGAAGTCAGAATGAACCTGTCCTGTTTACACTTCCTTCCTTCCTCACAGGAAGTCAGAATGAACCTGTCCTGTTTACACTTCCTTCCTTCCTCACAGGAAGTCAGAATGAACCTGTCCTGTTTACACTTCCTTCCTTCCTCACAGGAAGTCAGAATGAACCTGTCCTGTTTACACTTCCTTCCTTCCTCACAGGAAGTCAGAATGAACCTGTCCTGTTTACACTTCCTTCCTTCCTCACAGGAAGTCACACGCTAATTGCTGAATCGTAAAGAAAGGAAGCGTGCAGCCTTTTGATCCGAGCCCGCGTAGCTTCTGTTTCTGTGCTGCTGTCAACGCCGTCTAATTCCACCCAATAACTCGTGTCTGCCCATCGCTTCTTCTTCTTCTACTTTCTTTATTTATTTGTTCCGTCTCTGCCGTCCTCCCCCTAGACTCGTCTGATGAAAGCAGCAGATGGTTTGTTCGCTGGCTGGTGTCAGCAGCTCAGCGAGTCCTCTGTCTGATCATTTACACCTCCCCTCTATCTAACGCCACTCGGCTGTGTGAGAGTTTTCCTCGCTACAGTGGACCGGCGCCGAGCGGCACGCCACATGTCAGGGACGAGCATTGTGCAAAATATGTTTGAAGTTCCACATTTGAAGTTCCAATTAAAATGGATCTCTGAGTAATGAAGCAATTACACAACGACAAAACGCGTTGAATAGGTCCTGTTGACTTGAACTCATTTTGAAAACACACACACACACACAACAGTATACCCCATGGAAGCATTGTTCCAATTTGCTTGTCGTCGAGGGACTGTATTCATGCTCTTGCTGTGATGTCGGCCCCTGAGATTTCGCTGTAATCAGCAACACAGAATCGTACATGGAAAGTTTATTAGTGTGGTGTGAAACCAACAATGTTGGCAGTGGAGGGAAAAAAAGCTAAACTACTTTGTGTGAAAGTCATTAACTTTACATTCCATTAATTTTGTGCTTCTTAATTCCTATTTGTCTCTCGTCCCCTCCCTCCTCCTCAGTCATACTGTTGTCTCTCGTCCTCTTCCTCAGTCATACTGTTGTCTCTCGTCCTCCTCCTCAGTCATACTGTTGTCACGTCAGCCCGTCCTCGCCCGTTTGTCCCTCACCCACAGCGATGTCCGACCTGCCGATGTGCTGCAGGGCCCGGGTCAGCCTGTCATAGTAGATCTGCTCCCCGTTGCTCAGGAGCCAGTCTGTCAGCGCTGTCCTGCACTCGGCCTCCTCGTCTGGTGAACACACTCAACATATGGGTTTCAAGACACACCGACTCCCTGCCAGGGAGCCTCCACACGCTCAGTCTGATGAGGAGGAAGAACCGGGTGGCTCGTCATCCTCAACATACAGATACATAACAGACTTTATTTCGGCCGGCAAAGTAATTTGCGGACAAACTTGTGGAAGTGGGGAAATCGGATCAGAATAAATCCCGCCCGCCTCGCCTTTCTGAATAATCGCAACACAATGTTTGCATTGTTGTCATCTGCAGAGAAGTTACAAAATCTTGGAGGTACGAGACGTGCCGAAAGTGTAGTTCAGTGAGGTGTTTGTTTTCTCCACGATCACGTCCTGTTCTTCGCTAGAACGCTGACCGCTTGATGCTCTCGCGGACACGACAAGCACCACTAGAAAGAGTTTCAACATTTAAAATTGAAATAGTACTTTTTGTTCCACTCAGTAGTTATGGTAGCAGTAGGACGTCAACATGCCACCACTATCGGTTCATACTTCAACAGTCCACCTGAGAAGGACACCTGAATTACCCTCCGGGGATTAACAAAGGTTTATCTTATCTTATCTTATCTCAACCAAGACGCTTCTCACGGCGTACCGTCTGCAGCAGACACGTCTCTCCTGACTCTGGGCTTGAGGTTCAGGTCGTTGTTCTCAGGAAGGAGGCGTTTCAAGTGATGGAAGATGTTCTCCTCTGGACGAGACAGGGCCGAGAGGAGATCCTCGCACTCCTTGGAAGTCAGCAGCTCAACCAGGCGCTCTATCTGATGGATGCCCATGTCCTCTGCCACTGAAGCACCACAAACACACACTCAGGGTTAGTCTCCTCTCTCCTCAAACACATCCATTCAAACTTGCTTTTAATAATTAACTCTCCACATGCCTTCACATTGTCTCTGTCTCAATTTGAATTTTAACTTTATTTTATCCTATATGATATCCTGCTGCTATTTTTAGAATATTTTAATGTTTTACGAGTGATTTTATTCTGTTGTAAAGCGTATTTGCACGCCTTGAAAAGCACTACACAAAAAAAAGCATTATAATTATCATTATTATTATTATTATAATTATAATTATCATTATTATTATTATTATTATTATTATTATTATTATTAGTTATTAGTTATTAGGTCTACCTCAGGACGTTTCACCGTGGATGGTTCCTAAATCACAGAATTAACATACAATATAACAGGACCTCTTTCTATCTTACCAAGAATATCCTTTCTTTCAAGAGTAAATAAAACTAAAGTACATTTTGTTTAACCAACAACAGTGACCCTTCAACACGACCTCTTTCTAACAGCCTTCATTAGCATTGCTAATGACTGCTAATGGTGTTATGCTAGCTTGTGTTTTTACCTGTGTCTTTGCCGTTGCATGAAATTAAGAGAATTAAGAGAATAAAAAGGAAAAACACGAGTCTCTGATCTTTCATATTGCCTGAAGCAGTGCCCACTCCAACTTAACATTTAAACCCTCAAATGCTGGAGAATTCACTCGATTGTAAACAATAGAACTCTCTAAGTGCAACTCTAAATTCTCCATAACAACTAGGACTAGCCTACATATATATCATCCTTTATTCTTTATGAGTATTACATTGGATGGCCAAAGGAACTGTGGATCGGTCTCACTAGAGTCGACCTGTGATGGAGACGTTTCTACCACATGCATTAGTCCTGCTTCACACACACGTGGTTTTATAACCTGTTCTCCCGCTTGAAATATCCACTTGTGTGTGTGTGTGTGTGTGTGTGTGTGTGTGTGTGTGTGTGTGTGTGTGTGTGTGTCTGTGTGTGTGTCTGTGTGTGTGTCTGTGTGTGTCTGTGTGTCTGTGTCTGTGTGTCTGTGTCTGTGTGTGTGTCTGTGTGTGTGTCTGTGTCTGTGTGTGTCTGTGTGTGTCTGTGTGTTGTTATCAGCGGTCGTACTCCACTCTACGAAGGGCTCCATGAAATATTCACAGAGTGTTACAGCGATGCGTGGCACTGCAGAGGCTTCTGAGGTTAGGTTTCACCAGGGCCGTCTCTCGCCTGCTTCTTGTGTTTCGTCTCTCTCTATCTCTCTCTTTTTTGTTTTGTGGCGGTGGGCTATTCTGCCTCTGTTAGCCGTTCTCCACCCTCTCACCACCAGCACCACCCCAGCTTCTCCGTAATGGTCTGAGACGGCGCTCTGGGTATCTGGACCGGCTGGAAATGTTCCAGAGCGATGAAGAGTACCTGTCAGTCCTCTCCTTGAAGACGTATGACGTGTGTTTTCCCTGAAACGCTAGCTTTCTGGGGGGTAGGGCGGACATTACAGTGCAATGCATTAAATATTAATCATAGAGGAATTAACAGTCAGCCAGTCAGTCAGTCAGTCAGCCAGCCAGTCAGCCAGTCAGTCAGTCAGCCAGTCAGTCAGTCAGTCAGCCAGCCAGTCAGCCAGTCAGCCTGTCAGTCAGTCAGCCAGTCAGTCAGTCAGCCTGTCAGTCAGCCAGCCAGTCAGCCTGTCAGTCAGTCAGCCAGTCAGTCAGTCAGCCAGTCAGTCAGTCAGTCAGCTAGTCAGTCAGTCAGTCAGCCTGTCAGTCAGTCAGCCTGTCAGTCAGTCAGCCAGTCAGTCAGTCAGTCAGCCAGCCAGTCAGCCTGTCAGCCTGTCAGTCAGTTAGTCAGTCAGTCAGTCAGCCTGTCAGTCAGCCTGTCAGTCAGTCAGTCAGCCAGTCAGCCTGTCAGTCAGCATGTCAGTCAGTCAGCCTGTCAGTCAGCCTGTCAGTCAGTCAGTCAGTCAAGGATGGAATATATTTGTGTGTTCGTGGGACAGTCTCAGATGTACGTATATGCTCCTTACAGTGAAGAACTAGGTCATGTTCAGCATATAGAGCTCTGACTGGTGAAACATGAATATGTAAAAGACTTTAAAGAGCGTGACCATCACATTCAGGTCATCATTGTATATGATATGTAAATGCATACCAATATCTTTACATCACAACATGAATAACAGAAATATAGGATGAAAAGAAATGAAGAGAAGTGGAGCTTGTGGATAAACGTCAGCGTACATCACTAACCCTAACTGCTCCTGACCAGCCGGTTGTTACCTTGACACCTAACCCTAACTGCTCCTGACCAGCTGGTTGTTACCTTGACACCTAACCCTAACTGCTCCTGACCAGCTGGTTGTTACCTTGACACCT
>OMKP01088452.1:0-14770 GCA_900302375.1 Bathygadus melanobranchus | reverse complement strand
GAGTGAGGGAAGGATGGAGCGGGAGATCGACAGGCGGATCGGTGCGGCGTCAGCAGTGATGCGGGCTCTGCACCGGTCCGTCGTGGTGAAGAAGGAGCTGAGCCGAAAGGCAAAGCTCTCGATTTACCGGTCGATCTACGTTCCTACCCTCACCTATGGTCACGAGCTTTGGGTAGTGACCGAAAGAACTAGATCGCGGATACAAGCGGCCGAAATGAGTTTCCTCCGCAGGGTGTCCGGGCTCAGCCTTAGAGATAGGGTGAGGAGCTCGGTCATCCGGGAGGGGCTCGGAGTAGAGCCGCTGCTCCTCCGCGTCGAGAGGGGCCAGATGAGGTGGCTCGGGCATCTGGTTAGGATGCCTCCTGGACGCCTACCTCGGGAGGTGTTCCGGGCACGTCCCACCGGGAGGAGGCCCCGGGGAAGACCCAGGACACGCTGTTGAGACTATGTCTCTCGGCTGGCCTGGGAACGCCTCGGGATTCCCCCGGAGGAGCTGGACGAAGTAGCTGGGGAGAGGGAAGTCTGGGCTGCCCTGCTCAAGCTGCTGCCCCCGCGACCCGACCCCTCGGAATAGCGGGAGATAATGGATGGATGGATGGATAGCTAATTTCCCCGTTCATGATATTTTTTATAACTCAGCCATTGAAATTATATTAAGGTTTAAAGTTATGCATAATTAGGGGCGTGGCCGCTTTGAGTGACAGGTGCCCTTAGCTATCTCAGTTAGGCTAATCGAGGCACTGAACTTGACTTATTGGCTGTGTTTGTGCCGTTGGTGCTTTTTAGAGAATTTTTCATACAAATATCGGACAAATAATATGGATTGCTGTGTGGTTAATTCTACTAAGAGACTGTCCAAGATATCTGAGCTCCATTTTTTCTGGTGGGTGAAATGCTAGTATTATTTTATTTAACAGTTAGCACTAATTAGCAGGTATCAATGTCTATGCTCACCAAGTCGACTTGTTGGCTAATTAGCCAAATCACAGCCACCAAATCACAACTCTTCTCTGTCCTTACACCACAGTGGTGGAACGACCTCCCAAGGTCAAGACAGTAGAATCACGAAACAGCTTCCGCAAGAGACTCAAGACCCACCTATTCAGAGTTCACCTGGACTCTGAATAGCTTCACCTCCTACCCACCTCTCCTCCCCAACCCCCTCCCACCTACCCGATCAATGCTTAAATCCCACCCCTCCTGGATCCCTAGCACTTCCATGTTTGTATGTCTTGGCACTTTGTAGGATCCTGTATGCTGTTATGTCACTTGAAATAATACTTAGCTTGCATAGCATCTTATCCTGGCTACCTGCTGTTGTACAGTAAGGACTAGCCATTGTAAACTTGTAACTTGTTCTATTGACCTGGCAATCAGGAATGCTTGTAACTTGTTCTGCTCTAATTTTGCTGTACCATCAGCGATATACTGTTTTCTCCCTCTTTCGACAAATGTGTTACTTTTTGTAAGTCGCTTTGAAAGAATTTGGCAGATGCCAATGTAAATGTAAATGTAAATGCTAACGGGAGCATATGCTAGCCACAGTTATTAAACCAATTTAGGTGATAATGAATGAATGAATCTGGCATGGAAAAACTATGCATTTGACTGTCACATGCAACATCTTCAAAATAAGTGTAGGAAATACCCCCGTAACTAGACAAGAATAGATAATGCAACAAATAGACTGTAATTTCCACCACCCACCTTTGTTTTAGCCAAAATAAAGTGATTATGACCTGCTGAACAATTTAAGTTGTATTGATTGCATTTAAATAAGTCTCTAAAGGAGGTAACCTAACACATATTATTTGACATATCTATTTGTCTGTGTAAAGTATTCCTCTAGGTGATCCAGACAGGCTGGAGCAGTGGATGCTCAACATAAGACAGAACTAGACTCCTGACAAGAATTCTCTCGTTTGGGAGTCATCACTTCAACACTGACTCCAGGGCACAGAGACCTTTTTTTCAAACCCTACAAATAATCAAGTAACTTAATGGTTTACATTGATTCATTATTGATCATAATACATTAATAAACATCACAAAACATTTCATAATACACGGCGACATACTAGAATAGGGTACAGCTTGCTCTGTGCTTTTAAGGTGAAATTACTGAAACACCAATGAAGATTTTACCAATCAAGCAACATGAACACATTTTTGTGTGTGCCAGTTTCAGTGCATTTAATGCAAAGAGCCTTTATCATAGAGTAAGAATTGCTAAACTTTTCCCCACATACTGTCTGTGAAAAACTTAGAATTTAACTTATAATATAATTATTCTCCAAGTGATACATTTGAACACAGCGTGATTCTACAGCGGCAGTATGCTTTGATAACAGTTAAATATGATTTAATAGCAATAACAATAATTTTAATGTGGATGAACATGATTTTCATGCCACGGTGCTGGAGGTGAAGCTGGTGCAGATCCTCCTTCATCAAGTTGAGCAGCTTGACACTGCTGACCGCCGCCACAGTGGATGATGAGGACATCAGGTGCTGCTCTTCCTCGCAGGGAGTGGGAAAAGAAGGGGAGAAGGACTTTCACCGCAGTCCACCCCAGCATCAGGTAATAAAAAATATATAGTTAACTGTAAAGGGTGGCTCAGTTTTTTTAATGTTGACAATACTATTATATCACTTCTGTAGGATAAAATGGAACAAGGGAGGAAAACCTCAAAATGTAGATGACTTTGAAATAATGTAGTTGTTGTTGTTGTCCTTTGAAGACAGACAATGTAATATCAGCTGTCTTACAGTTTATACTGTGTGTAGCAGGCGTGGTGGAGTAACGTTAACATTAAAATCACATGTAACTTAGCTCATTAACGTTAAGTTATTAAAAGTATAATCAAGTGACATCCAAATATATGACTCATAACTATGTTACTATTAAGTTATGTGACATTTTTAATTCAGGTTAATTGATTAGTAACTGAAGTAAACGTTACGTTAAGTAAAGTAAACGTTACACTTTTCTTCAAGTCTAGACCATAATCTTGACAACATTTTTTACTTTCTATATTTAAAAAACTTTCATAATCTCTTACATGCAATACATGTCTCGTGAACCTATTTCTTGTTTGGCCAAATTAAATATTTAGAGTTAAATATCTGTCTGCACTCTGCCTCTTTACAGGGCAGAGAAGGACTAGGTTAGTAAAGAGACGGGGGAAAGAGTGTTGGACTGGTTAGTAAAGAGACAAGGGAGAGAGAAGTGGACTGGTTAATAAAGTGACAAGGGGGAGAGCGGTCACAGGCAAGCTCAGGAGGATTCACCGCTGGTCAATGGAGATGTCAAACAACAAGCTTGAAGGTGTGATTGGAATGCTTGCCTGCAAGCCAGAGATTAATCAAACTTTCTTATTCTTCTCTCTGCTGTAAGAAACAGAACAAACATCGTCATATTCATTTTCCTCTCTAACCCCTAGGTAAGCGAGAAAGATCCAGGAATGACAGTGATGGGATCTATATTATAAAACCTCAAACACTTGGGTCATGACTTGAGGAAGGAATAAAAAAATGGTTGGGGGATATTGTGTGTGTCCTTTCAAATCTCTACCACCAAAGTTCCTCTGCAATGTGGGCCTGCCAGCACAGCCTAGTGCTACAAACTCAAAAGGCCGAAGCACGCCACTGAACAAAGACTAGATCCTATCCGTGCTGCCCCAGGGTTAATTAAGATGTACCAACACATTGATGGGATCAGAGAGAACAGGAAGTCTCCCATGGTAAATTGCCATCCCAGATGCGTGTCATCAGCCAATGCATTTTAGGGGGAAGTAAAAAAAAGTGCAAAAATAAGAAAAAGTTCCATCTCCTTCTCCATTTATGACTTTGCCTCCATGTCCCTGATACCTGTTAGATTTTGAGAGGATTAAACTAAACTCATATCTCTCGTTCTGTTTAATGGACCCACTATTGGGGGTTCATCCCAGAGTCCTTCAGATGTGATGTCACTCTTTCAGACAAAGGACTTCATGTCGACAGTTAGGGAGATAATGAACAGTGGCTGATGGCTGGTGATTGCCAAACGTGTGGGTAATTACCATGTCGGTCTGTGGCTCTGGGGTGACATTTGGTTCATGTTCAAGTGGCGGTCTTGGTGCTGAGCAACTGAAGGTTAGGGAGCATCGGTGTGTGTGTGTGTGTGTGTGTTTTAGGTGGGTGGGTTTTATGGGGATGAGCTGGTTGGATGGGATAGTTGGATGAGCTGGTTGGATGGAAACATCAGATTATTAGAACGTAATTAAGTTTAGGGTGGGTGTAATGGTGGGGTCATGGAGTCTGGACGTCATTAGAATATTAAAATCTAATTAGGTTTGTGGGTAATATTGTGGATATCAAACCTGTGACATTTTCATCCACTTAAATTATCTCCTTGAGTACCTGCAATTAAAGCATCTTGTTGAACTTTACTACAAACCTTCAATACCTCTGTCTCCGAGGAAGGTTAGCCAAACTTAATTTTACTGTTTGTCTCTGTATTTCTCTGGTTCTGAACTATAGTGTTTGAAAGTGTGTGTATTCTCCATGTGTGTGTGTGTCTGCGCATGTGTATGTGCGCGCACGTACATGTGTCTGCGCATGTGTGTTTGTGCATGCCAATGCTATAATAACGAGACCCCTTCAGCACATGACCCCTGCATTGTTTGTATTGACCTGTTCCTTGGAAGTATTATGGGGACAAATATGTGTAGAGAGCGTAGCGTTCTCACTCTGTAGTAACAACAGCAAGTAGCTGGCATTGCCTCTGACAAATGATTAGACCCACTTCACTGGCAATCATGATCAGCACATTGGCTCCATGCCAGACAGCACTCCAGCGTACTAGGCCAGACACACTGGGCAGCTTGTGTCTGACCCTGAATAGTGACTCATTTCACCAAGGCAGTTTTATATTTGTACCTGTGCTCTCCCATATGTTGCTTTAAGCAAATACATGCTGAAGTTATGAGTCTTTGTCAACATATGCAGTGGCTATATTTTTATCAAGCGTACATTTCGTTGTGGGCTAGTCAGAAAGCAGTTTCAGAGTGAAGGGGGTGATGTGGGGGTACTCAACATTCAGTTTGTCGGGGATGTCTTGACATGAATGGAAAGTCAAGGAGGGTTAATAGCAGTAGGCGGATGATATGATTTGCTCAGCTCAACTCAAACGTGTCTGTGAAGCGAACGTAGAAGCCAAACTAAAGTGTCCTGGCGACAGCCATCTAAATATTCCACCATTCCCACGTGTATACTGGCAGGTACCAAGAAGGGAAGTGGGGAAATGGGCCAAAAACCCTCCCAAAACTTTCTTTTTGCCTATATGGCTGCAACAACACATACACACAATTCATATTGGTTTTTGTATTGTTCTATATTTAATCAAAAGAGCTCAAAACATTTTTATCACAATTGCATAAAACAATGTCTTATTTTACAGACATTCATGAATTCACCAAAATGAACATTTTCACTAAAGACAGAAGAAATATTTGTGTGTCCAAAATATCAAAATATGTTTATTAAACTCTGTATGTATTTAATGCTGTTAATTTTTTTCTACATCTGTTTGCACCTCAGCTTCTGATAAAATCCATGTTGTTTGTAAGCGTTTCCACAGGCTTGACGCTCAAATATAACAAAGCCTGAGGCATTAGCATCATCGTCAGCTAATTCTCCCAGTGACGACTAATGCTACACTACTCTCGGATCCACCAGTCCGATTATGTTATGGCAGAATTTCTGAGGGGAGACAGCACAGAGCCTGGACTGGAAACCAAAAACTGAAAGGGGCAGAGTTTGCCTTGTTCCCTGTTTCGTTACAAGTAGATGGTGCTGTACCTCCCCTCATGTTCCAAGAGCTTGTGGTTGAGGTGCAGCACTGGCCGGCCCACACTCTCCACCTCCTGGGACAAAGCGGCCCCATTGAACTTTGACCTGTCATTTACCTTGTGGTAGTCAACAAATAGACCCATCAGACATGCACAACTACAATTGGGCTAGACCAGCCACTGTGTGACTCTTCTATTACCCCCATTTCCAGCATGGCCTTCCTACACAATTTTACTTTTGTGTTCAGGTAACCTATACAGACACAACCTAACTGTCACACCAACCTAACTGTCAACGGAGGTTTCAATGTGGTGGTTAATAAGTGGTCCCGGTAGGGGAGGGAAGACGCCATTCCTGGATTGCAAACGTCACAAGCACCTCATTCCAACTATATAGGAGATTGAGGTGATAGATCTATGTCTGAGGTGTGGGGTTGTTAGGAATGGTAACTCTTTTAAGAGTCCAGTTTCTATGTTTTTTTTTATGCCTGTGAAAATAACTTAAATTCTGCAATAAACTGGGTCTACCATCTCTACCTGTGTCCTGGTTGTCGGAGGAGCCCCAGAGAGAGAAGCCACTTCGGTAGTGTGTGGCAAGGGTTAACTGCCACAAATCTCTTTTGGGATTCCAACTCAGGAAATTAATCGAAACAGTGCTTGCGCTATGATCCTCTCTCCCCGAGATAGAGCATAGTGGCACTGCCTCGGGATACTGCGTTGCATAATCTATAATGATTAATGCAAATCTGTATCCACGTATATGGTACAGTCTAATGGTCCAATGAGATCGATGCCGGTCGTGTCCACGTGCCCATTTCTTCCGAACATATGCTCTGGCCGATCCTGGCCAATCCATGCCTAATAATAGGGGATGCGATACACGGTAGCTAACATTATGCTTTTTCTTGTGAAAATGAATTTCTATGGTCACAACGAGAAATCTGTGCACATCCCCATGAACACACTTGCGATGCCTCCAATAAAACGACGGGTCGAACCAGACTCTGGTGGATCAGGTTTTGACAACTCCCTGAATCCAGCAGAGCCTGATAGGGTACCCCTGCATCCATACTGGTATGCTGTACCTACCCTCCATGTCGGGAGAGGAGGCAGACAAGGCAGCAACCCGTACCACCTGCCCCACCTCCATCAGTGGGCATTCCATTGGCTGGGCCGTCCGCAGTGCCAGCAGTCCTGTCGCCGTGATTGAGGAGCTCCTCGTGGGGAGAGAGACTGGGTCTGGAACTTGCCAGGAAAATCCTGGAAGATTAGAACGTGGTTGGGGAATTGGGAGTGTGTGTGGTACAGGTGGGTGGGTGTAAGTGCAATTGTGGGGTGTGAGATGTGTAGAATCAGGAGCTGGATGAGGTGGGGGAACGGGACAGAAATGTGGGCTGAGACTTCCATCTCTCTCTTCCTGGGACCACTGGGGAAGCAAGAGGTGGTGACGAACTCTGCAGTGGATGGTGGGAGGCTCCTGAGGAACTGCTCCAGAGTGACCTGCTCCACCACTTTCAATGTCCCTTGACCCCATTTCTGGGAGAGCGGTGTTCAGCGGTCACGGTGTGCCCGAGCCCTGGTGCGGACTCTCGGTGCCATCCGACCTTGGTACAGCAGACTGCTGCAGGAGATCATGAGGCACTGCCCTCTCCTCCACGGGGTGAGCGGCCAGATCCAACATTGCCTGTGTCTGGTGGTTCTGTGCCTGGATCTGGCTCACCTCGGTCTGGGTAATCATCCATAACACTTGGGTGAGCGGTGATGTACCATCCATTGCTTTTCCTTCCATGTCCCTGTTCAGGTGCCACTGTAGCAAACCTTGTGCTACTACTGGGTTCCGAAGATGCCAAAGCTATTGTTCTCCTCTCTCTGCCACGAACAATGCACATAAACAATCAACAGGACGTGTATACTACTACTGCTGAGGCGTCCTGCTAGATGTCTCTCTGGAGTTGACCCAATCTCACTGTGGGGGAGAGCAAAACATACAAGTATATATCGTTGTCGACTCATTAATCATCCACAGCTGCGTTGGTCCCTGTAAATGACCTGCCCTGCCCGTTTACAGCCGAAATATGAAGCGAAAGAAAGTTAAACACACTGTTCTTCAAGATTCAAGCTTCTTTGTGAGACGCTACACTGACCAACAGATGCACTTCCATTCAAAAAGAGGAACGAGCCACACAGCTTCCATCCCCATGGTCCATCTATATAATGTTATGTCTGTCTGTCCGTCTACATAAAGAAAACCAGGAAAAAGAACGAAGGTGCTGGATAATAAAAGAGAAAGATCCAGGTGTTAAGATGAGAGAGAGAGAGGGTGTGAGAATGAAAGAGAGCAAAAATATGGCCGCCACTCTGGTCTTTATGATCGACAGATTAATCTGTCAACTCTCCCGTCACATAAATCTCACATCTCGCTTTGCAAAATACTCTTTTCCCTTGGTTTGCTCCATATATAATCTTTTATTGGTGATAAACATAAAACAGCACAATGGGGTAATGTCCTCATCAATATTATGACTAAATGATAATACATTTGGTGGGTCTGTTTTGCTGCAAGGTTTCTTTTAAGACCCACCTTCCCCCTCCATCCCACAGACCAGAGGCCTGGGGCTGCTGCCTTGGCTAGCTGAGGTATCGCTGGACTTGGCCATTGGAGGGGCTGGGAGGAGGCTTGACAGCTGGGCCGCAATGGTAGCTCCTCGGAGGACCCAGAACAGCCTTTGGTAGGGCCACTCTCCACCAGGGTGACGAGGCCTCATCCACATCTCCCTCCCGGAGCATGGGGCCTTAGGCTGCTGTGCTGGCTGTCAGAGGTGTGGCTGGTCCAGGGCTACTGTTGATGCTGGTTCTAGGGGCTGCTAGTCACAGATGGCTGCCCTTGACGGTTGCTTCGCAGTTACTGCCATTGGAAAACGGCTTGTTCTGGGAGGTGGCTGTCTGTCAGCGCGCTTGGTGGTTCCAATGCATCCTCGGGCAGCCCTTCTGTATCCCTTTCTGGGTCGGAGAGGGGCCATTGGGGTATTAGACCCTGCCACTTAAGTGGCTTTGATTGACCACCAGGACACAGGTAGATGTTATCAAACCAGTTTATTGGAGTGTTGGCAAGATGTTACAGCTAGAGCAAGTGTTACATGCTGACATGGCAGTGGTCCCTTGAGTGTGTGATTGATAGCTGGTTTATCCTGTGTGCCTTGATTCCCCAATGTACCACAGGTGTGCAGCCCCACACAGCCTCAGAGCATAATCAGCCTGACTGGGGCCAGGTGAGTCTGCTTAAACCTGCCATCAACCACACACACTCAACAAATACGATATGCTGGCGCTCCTCAGATGTCTCTATTGTTTGAAGACAACGAACAACTAAGACTGACGTTGAACTGTGAAATCTATACCTTATTTAATTTAATCCAATCCAATTTCTCCTCTCTAATCCTCTCTCCCATGATGTGGTGTTAGATGGAGGTGCTTATGTAGTATGGAGGTGCTGGTACCTTGACTAAAGAGCTTGGTGTTCACCCAGCGTATCAGTTCATAAAAACCGGAGGCAGTTTATTCCATTGTATGTGTTTGCCTAACTCTTGTTTGTATTGGACTGTGACATACTGTATACACTTACATGCACGCAAACACTAGCACACACACACTTACAAAATGTTAAACACAGTATGTCACTTACAGTTGGTGTGATGCCATCAATGTGATTTACATTATCTGGGAAAAAAACGTATATGGACAAATGTACAGTAAAATATCCTCATAGGAATTAAAAGTGTGATTTATCAGATGTTTAACTGCACTGATTTAACTGCTACTATAGTGCTTTTACTGCCATGCAGCCATGTGCTGTATACGCAGTTAACCCCTGGGAAGCATGTTCCCTCCCTACGGCTTCTACTCAACACAGGGGTTATGGCTCCATTATGCTGGGCATCGGACTCCACTGATAGGAGGCCGCTAATTGGTTAATTCTTTCTGCAAGTGGAGATGTCTGGTCTCAGCCCAGCCATGTGAATCATCATTAGAGACATAAGAGTTGAGGGATTCCTATGCCCCCGTAGTGTGCATGCACGTGTTTGTGTATGTGCAAGCGTGCATGCATGTTTGACTCCATTAATCCATATGATCCACAACATAATTTACAATATGCTTTTTTGATTCTTTCATGCTGCGTTTTGTAATTCCTGACATTTCCAGCTTTTCTATTAGACTCTCTCTCCCCCCACCTGTCCTGAGGGATAGTTCTCACCCTTTGTTTCTAATTTTTCTAACTCTCTCTCTGTCTTTTTTATTGTATTGTTTTTATTCCAATCCTCTTCAATTTCCTCCTGCTGATTTTATCTCTTGGTATTGGTGTTTATTTTTATTTCCTGGTTTTAGTTTACTTGTATCTCCTGATTTAGTTTTGTTTTATTTCCTGTTTTAGTTTTGTTTTATCTCCTGTTTTAGTTTTGTTTTATCTCCTAGTTTTAGTTTCATTTCATCTCCTAGTTTTAGTTTCGTTTTTTCTCCTGCTTTAGTTTTGTTTTATCTCCTGATCTGAGTTTCTTTTTTCCTCCTGCTTTAGTTTAGTTGTTTGTCCTGGTTTTAGTTTAGCTGTTAGCTTTAGATTAGATAATATCCTGGTTTTAGTTTCGTTTCCTCTCCTGCTTCAGTTTATTTTTATCTACTGGTTTTAGTGTTGTTTCATGTCATGGTTTTAGTTCCGTTTTTTCTCCTGCTTTAGTCCCGTTTTATCTCCCGATTTTAATCAAGCAGCAGTGAACTGCTTTTCTTCTTTTCTTCAACCAACAGTTGCTAAGTCTCTCCCTCACTCTCTCTCTCCCTATCCCGGGAGAACTCCAAACTAAACAACAGCAACACATTGGGATGCAATTACCATTGCCAGAGGTTACATTATTTGAAAAAAATGTTAATGGGAAACAAACAATGCAAAACACACGGACAATTAAATCTTTCTAAATAAGCCTATACGCGGTAAAAAATGGGACTGGGAACAAAACGTGACGTTCATCAGAATCCACTATTGAATATTAATTAAGCGTACCAAGTTGCCAAGTATATGGTTATGAGTGGTCGTCATTATTAATTATTTCGTTCAGTGCTAAAACAATCTCCTTTCACTTAGCTTGAATCTCCAGATACAAATTTTATTTCCCAACAGAAAACTACAATTAAAATAAAGTATTTCATTATCATTGAACTAATAAGGTTTTGTACTAAAATGTGTGGTATCCTAGTATTTTATTCCCTTAAATTAGCTGGAATAAATAGACCCAGACCCAAAACACATGAAATCCTTCTCAAACCGTTTTTTGCTGCAGTATTTGTTTTTAATTCAACAGCCAAAATAAAAACATACATTCATACATTTTATTTCGGCGGTTGTATGGGAGTATGGGGTTGGGGGAAGATTATTTATTTCACTAAGTATACCACACGTGGAAACACGACAAGCAGGGACCAGCCGAAGGACTCAAACTTTCTGTTGTTCTACCGCCCTCTAGGGGCAGAATTATGTAGGCCTAACAGTACAAGGACCCGACGCAGATTTCAAAGTGACTTTACTTGCGGGAAACAAAAACATTCTGGTGAGGATTGTCTTGACAAGCTATAACTGGAGATGTTGCAATATATGACAATTAGTGTCCAGATTTCATGGTATCAAAAAATTATTTTCACAAAAACAGTAATTCTTTTAAGGAAGAAATTTATATATTGTTCTCATTGGCTGGCACTTGAACATTCTCTGCCTCACCTCCTTTTGGGTAATGATTGTAGATAATATAGGCCTACTTATCTACACTGTAGTATATATAGTATAATCTAAGTCTTCAGTCGTCCCCTCCAACCAGACTGAGCAGGGCCTTCTGGTAGTCTCCCTTGGTGTGATCCTGGCAGGGGAGGAGAACACACATGGGTCATATGACCATAGGAACACCTCCATGGGTCATGTAACCAGAGGAACATCACTATGTGTGTCTAAGCTTGTTGGACCTGATGGATTCTGACTATACTTTCGATTGTCAAACCTCAAGTTTTTCCTTCACTGCTGATGGACTTCAATTTGATAAAAGTAAATGTAAATGTAAATGTAAATGCAAAGGTAGTATGTTATTATCTAATAACTTAATTCCATCATGTATATTTTATCACGCACACACACACACACACACACACACAGGTACTCACAGAGATGGTGTGGTAGAGAGATTTCCCATTCTGCCTTTTGAACTCAGAGCGGATCTTCAAGAGGTCGACTTCACAGCGAGACACGATGATTCTGGTCACCACCTTCTCCTTGGCACCCTTACTCTGGATAATACAGGACAAGAACCCCACAGGGAAGCCACAAAAAGCTATCAAACCTATCCTGTCAACCAACTTATCAATTGTGTGTAGCATCTTATCCTAGCTATCTTGCTGTTTACCAGCAATGGCATAAACTAGCAATTATGAGTGCTTGAAACTTGTTCTATTTTAAATCTTACTGTTCCGTCAGTGATATATTTGTTTCACTCTCTTTTGACAAATGTACTCATTGTAAGTTGCTTTGGACAAAAGCGTATGCTAAATGGGCTAAATGTGAATGTGTGGTGTTGGTGAAAGCAGTGCAGAGGCTATTGCTCTTTCACAGAGCTGAGGTGAACTTGCGTGTATTAAGTGTGCAGTCAAACCTTACCTTCATAGCTTCACTCAGTCTGCTGGCAAAGTACAGCTGTCTGTTTTCAAAGCACTCCACTAAAAATAGAACAAAAAACACAAGCAATGCGTTATGGAAGATAAAATAAGATACAATAAGATAGTACATTCGGTATATTTGGTGCTGTTTACATAGAAATGTGTGAATTATAGTGGCATGCATGGTCATGGTGGTGATGTGGGGTATGTCTATGATCAAGTATTCACCCAGTGTGAGGAAGGATTTCTCCAGATCTCCCTTCACTTCCTTCCTGATGCTCTCCTTCATGTCATATGCACTGTAGCTCTTATATCTGTCAAACACTGACAGATGTAAGAAGGAAGAGAAACACTTTATTCATAGTTTCAAGTATTTCAAGTCAAATGTGACAACCAGGGAGATCAAATAATAACAGAACCCAGAGGATTGTAATAGTGGTTGACATCAGGTCAATTGAAGACCTCTGAAGGTTATCTATATACCATCTACTGTCCTTAGCTTGAATGACACAGGTCTGGGGTTTTATTTTGAAATGCAGTAGAACATGTTCTATTGTAATTCAAAACATTTCAAATAAAATGGAAGGATAGGAAGGCTTAGTGTTACGGTGAGGACGTACCTTTCTGCAAGTGAGGGACGCTCCGCTCAGACATGATGGAGATCCAGGTGGCAATATCTGTCCCCTTTCGCTTCACACCTGCCTCATACAGAGCCTACACAGAGGACAATACATGTGTCTTATTTTTCACTTTAATTTCAAATTTCGAATCTTTATTCATTAAGATCACCAATAAGGAAAATGACGAGTTCATTGACAACAATGCAAATGTTGGTAAGAAACTGCATATCAGGCTTTAAACAGTTATTACTATATGGGCTGCAAAAGTATTAAGTTAAGGAAGTAAGACTAATTTCTACTTCATTGTTATTATGAGAAGTAGGACTGCATCAGTCTGAGAGACCTACCTTTGCATCATGGTCAATTTTATCATAGTCAACGACATTGGAGGGCTCATCTCTCTTGGTCTAGGAGAGGAAAAAGATGATAAAATAATAATTATATTGGCTGTGTATAGTAGTAGCTAGGTGGCGGGTTTGTGTGTAGTAGTAGCTAGGTGGTGGGTGGCTGTGTATAGTAGTAGCTAGATGGTGGGAGCTGTAAATAGTAGTAGCTAGGTGGTTGTGTATAGTAGTAAAGTAGTAGCTAGGTGGTGGGTGGCTATGTATAATAGTAAAGTAGTAGCTAGGTGGTAGGTGATTGTGTATAGTAGTAAAGTAGTAGCTAGGTGGTGGGTGGCTGTGTATAGTAGTAGTAGCTAGGTGGTGGGTGGCTGTGTATAGTAGTAAAGTAGTAGCTAGGTGGTGGGTGGCTGTGTATAGTAGTAAAGTATTAGCTTGGTGGTAGGTGGCTGTGTATAGTTGTATAGTAGTAGGGGCCTACCTGAACAAGGGCCATCAGGAGTTTGGCAAAGTCCCCCGAGGTGTCACCAGCTACATCCTTCTCCAGCTCCTTCTTGAACACTGGGTGTCAAACCATGGATCACTTTTATATTTTCAGATTTTAACAAAGGACATACATTCTATAGAATTGAATTACAATTTTTCTCAAACTAATAATGTTGACAATTAAAAATGTAGATGTTAGGTACTTGCTTTCTCTGTAAACCTGTTTAATCTCTGCCAGTTCTTGGCTGCTCCTAGAGCATAGGATCTCAATGAGGGTCTCTTCATCTGTTCCCAGACCCTGGAGAGGGAGACGGATGTCATTATTATATACACCTTTACATTTACATTTACATTTAGAGCATTTGGCAGACGCTTTTATCCAAAGCGACTTACAAAAAAGTAACACATTTGTCGAAATAGGGAGACAACAATATATCGCTGAAGGAATAGCACAATTAGAATAGAACAAGTTACAAGCATTCCTGGTTGCCAGGTCAATAGAGCAAGTTTACAAGCTTACAGTTGCTAGGTTGGCTCCTTACTGTACAACAGCAGGTAGCCAGGATACGATGCTACACAAGCTAAGTTATATTTCAAGTGCGCATACGATACTCCACCCGATACATACTTCACCAGCATCTTGCTAATACTCCAACTACTCCTGCTGTATCTTTAGATTATCCATGCAGTAATTCATATAGTTAAAACATAGTTATAAAGGTTACATATTTAGGTAAGAATATTATTTTTTCTTTATTGTTCTCTAGAAACTTGGGGACCTATCTCCTCCCACACCACTCTATTCACG
>OMKP01088443.1:0-15508 GCA_900302375.1 Bathygadus melanobranchus | reverse complement strand
GAGCTGGTTGTTACCTTGCATGGTTGACACCGCCGTCGGTGTATGAATGGGTGAATGTGAGGCAAATGTAAAGTGCTTTGGATAAAAGCGCTATATAAATGCAGTCCATTTATAAAGTTTTGGGTGAAGTTGATAAGGTGATGCTGCTTGTCCTGAACACACCAAGTAGATCCCTCCTCACCCTGAGACACCATATCACACACCATCCTCATCTATTGATCATGTTCTGAAAATAACAACAAGCACAAAACAAAATGTAAGCACAACCGTTAAATTACACACATAAACTCAACTGTTTGTACATTTATCTATATTTAAAATGTAGGTTTTAAAAATGCTCACCTATTTGTTTTCTGGCCAGATGTCTGACACCGTTTTCCCCTGGTCAGTGAGTCAATGTCTGGTTTTGTCTTGTGCTGTAGCAATCCGCAAAACAGCGTGGAGGTTGTCATCGGAAAAACACCTCGAAGCTCGGGCGATTTCTTCAGCCACGATAAAGCTAGCTTTAACTGCTGCATCATTTTTGGCTGTAGCTTTAGTAAATATTTCCTTCTGCGATTGCAGTCTGCCTTTTAATTCATGGACAATTTGATGTTTTTCCTTCGGCGTCAACTTTTCTCTTCTTGGACATTTTGGGATTGATTGTTGATATTTCTAATCTCCGCTCGTTGGAAAACGGGCTGTGAAACGCTGAAGTAGAAACACTGCACTCTAGCGGCGGGATGTCACTTCGCGGGTCACGAAATCGAAGTGCATTGTGGGAGATGTAGTTTATGAGCAATGTGCGCTTTAAATTAGCATAGACCTTATTTGAGACAATCATGTGCATTTGAAGCTCTCGCGGGCCACATAAAATGGCGAGGCGGGCCGGATTCGGCTTGGTCTATGATTTAGACCAAGGGTGTCAAATATACGGCCTGGGGGCCGGATGTGGCCCGCGAGGTGATCCAATTCAGCCCAGGAGGCAATTTGATAAAACAGGTTTGATTTCTTCTTTCGTACTGATTTCTTCACTTCAGCCATAATCACAAAAACCTGTTGTTAGTTTAGTTGTGTAGTTAATAACCACAAAGCTTTCGGGAGTTCAGGGTTTTATTAATTTAAACTATTTTTTAAATCACGTGACCTCAACAGCAGAAAGTTAATTCATCAAGTGCGTGGATTCAGATGTCAACGGACTGCATTTATATGGTAAGTGGACTGCATTTATATAGCGCTTTACATTTGCCTCACATTCATCGATCGAACCAGCAACCTTCCGGTTGCCAGACAACCGCTCTACCCCCTGAGCTACTGTCACCGATATCTGTAAATATAGTCTTTACTCCTACAGAGGGCTTACATGAGAATCATGCAGTGTTATTTTATACAGTGACAAACAAGTCTAAGGGCATGTGTAGGTGTTGCAAGATAACCTCTCCTATTAGCATGGGATGTGTATAAAAATGTTCCTTCCTTCTTGTTACAGCATCTCCTTTCCATTGCAATAAAGCTCCTAAATGGTTAATCACTACTACACTACATTCCCCCTTCCTGCTCCCATAATTACCACAAGTCACTCTTAATTTTATTCATTTATTTTCTCAAACTAGAAGTTTTCCTCTGGCCATAGCGACCTCTACTTGGTAACAGGATTTTCCTTGGGCCTCAAGTATCTTGACGGTAATCTGAAAAACAGTTGGTAAATAATCCAATCATTCCTTGTGCTGTCCTTGATAATGCGCCTTTTATCCAGAGGGGCAAAAGATTGACCACACTAACCTCCCATTTCTCAGTAAAATTCTTGAAGACGGTTTACAAACAATTACACTATTACACTAACTCAAATACTGTTAAATCCCTATGGTTAAATCTTACCTACTGTAGGAAAGGCCTGATGGGGGCGCTGTTGTTCTATGTTAGATGAGTGCCGCGTCGCCACACTTCGTTGATATAATGTATTGTTTATTGACAAGATATACCTTCACCTTTATTAATGCAACCATTAATGTTATTTGCAACATCATTGTTCAGGTACTATAAAACATGTACATTTGTTGAGTTATTATCGGTTTTAGGCCACTGGCACTTTAATGAAAATGGCGTTTTCCTGCGTCAACTAACACTATCAGTCGGTCTCTGTCTAGTTACTGAGGAGCTGCGTTACGTTCTTCCGTTCAGGGAAGTTGTGTGTCGATTAAAGATGTAAGTAGAGCATTTATGGTTTTGTGTTTATGTTAATCTTTTTCGTTGTTTGTCTCGGCTCGTCAGATGCGGCCAACCATATTAACTAGTTAGTTTAGCTACGCTAGATATAAACTGCCAATCAGTCTTACCAAGATAGTTATGTTCATCATTGTCCTAATTCTGGGATGTTATGTTTGATCTTTGTGCATGTGGATCATGCGATTGACTGTGTGTTATTTCTGCTTATTAATATGTTGTATCATGTTTTCCTTAGAACTACATTATCTTTTTAAATAACCGTTTATTTATTTATTTTGTATCCATTGTTACTGCGGCCACTTGGCGTCAATAACTATAATGGGTCTATGTTGTACACACACGTACGTACGTGTGTGTGTGTGTGTACAATCAGCCCATCAATCAATTAATGGCTTGACACACACTGACCGAACACATTTCTGAACATTCTCTTATTCATACAGTGAGGAGGTCTAACTTGTTATTTTATGTAATTTATTTACATTTGTAAGACCATTCACCCAACACTTCAAATATTCCTCACTAATCAACTGTCAATATTTGCACTCATTGTGATATTGAAAATCGGGATATGGCTCTCTCTTCTGGTGGTCTGTGATAATTCTTGGGTTTTTTTCTGAGAAAAAAAAAGTTGAAGAAAGTATGGGTGTATAGGCCTATGTTATGATAAACTTGCAGCTCAAGCATCTCTTGACTGCTTGATCATTTCTAAAGCACATACAGTAAAGGCTCCCAGAGAAACATGCAACCAGGAGAAACATCTACGCAGCCTTCTCTTTGAACCCTGCAAGTCCTCGTCTCCTCTTCAGGTTGATGAGCATCAGGACGAGGTTGAGGACGTAGGTGGTCACACACACCATGCAGAAGTCCTCCAGGACAAAGAAGAGGATGGAGGCCAGATAGAGGGAGCCGGCGAGCGACACCCAGGAGGAGAGCACCAGGAACATGGCCGCACTGCTGGACACCGACAGACCTGGGAGGGAGGACGCCGACATGTGATTGATCAGATGACAGATGGTTACATATAGTCGATCCTTGCCTTTTCGCATGAATGTCACTGAACAGAATGACCCTTATGATACCTGAGTATAATATTTACATTTAGGGCATTTGGCAGATGCTTTTATCCAAAGATAAATAAAAGAGGAGTAAGGTTTCTAAACTATTTTATACATTACCAAGAACATTGGGTAGTTTTAACATGATTGCATATACTGCACCTTGCTGACCATTGATGATGGAACAGATTTGACTTTATTTGTAGCATTCATTTCCCACCCCCAGCTGCAGTGTTTGTGTTTTAAGGTCAGGTTGCAAGTTCCGTCTTTTTTGTTCTATAATAATCTGTTGAGAGCAGAGGAGCAGGTTCTCACCGAGGCAGAGCTGGAGTGTGTAGAAGATGATTCCCAGAATACTGTTGGGCTGGTTCAGAACATGGTCTTCTGCCACGAAAAACTGGACCAGTCCAAACCCACGCCCCCATCTGGAAGAGAACAACAAAAAGCATTTAGGCTACAACTGGTTTCTTCTGTGTGCAGGGGCATTTGTAGGACTTGATGAGGACCTTCGGGCTTAGCCCAGATCTTTGTTGGGGATCCTCCCCCAACAAAAAAAATGGATAAACTAGCTTATCAAAGTACATTTCTTAAAAATGTTAAAAAAAAATTAAATGTGTAGGACTACCTCAAAAAGTGTTGTTTTGTTGTAACTCAAGTCATCATTGCTTCATTGTTTAGCTGAGCAAGGCAACAGCAAGAAGTCATACTTGAGTGCATCTTTCTTTAAATGTTATCTTAGCATTTAATACAATGTATGCTGCCAGATGTGCACCGTTATGTGCAAAGTTTGTTGACAACAACCCCTGTAACCGCTTCTCTCTCTCTCTTGTGTGTGTTATGAGCACTGGATTGCTGATTTGCAAGTCTTGCAAGGCCTTTCCAGTCCCTTTCTACAAGGAAATAGCCCTACGTAAATAGGCCTCTGTAACACGGTTGGCTCTCTCACCAGGCTACAGGAGCTCTCAGATCATCAGCTTCCCAGGATTCGAACTTAGTCCATGTTTCGAACCAAGCACTACAACATATAACCTGTAATATCTGGAACAAAGTTCAAGAACATCTTTGGTGTGCTTCAACACATCAGGGCCCAAAACATGTATGTTTGCCATAGCTTTTTATTAAAATGCATGTCTGCTCTTGCATATTATTATTATTATTTGTATTTTATATGACCGTCTTTACTTGAGTGTCCTTTAAATGTAAAAGCACTCAACGATGTGAATTCTATGAAATTTAAATTAATACACTGTGGGAAATTGGCATGTAAAATATAGGTAACCGTTGACAGTCGACGGGTCCTTGTTAAACGTGGCAGTGCTGGGGATTCATTTGGTATCGGTTGAGACTGTGACAGTGAGATTCGTACCTGGAAGTGAAAACCTTGGAGCAGCTGACTGATTCACCCAAATCGCACATCGCCCGATAGTCTGGGTTTCTCTCTTTTGACAGCTCCACGTGGAGAGCGTACACTGACAACAATATTCCAAATATGCATAGAAAAAATCGCGTTTTTCTTTCCCATTTCGGTATTCCACAACTACTACCAGCCGATGCCATGATATTCCGGAGAGGTGAAGTTACTTTCTGCGACTTGATATCGCTTATTCCCGGATGGTTTCAGACAGATGGTGGTAATTTGTCACCAGAATGACGTGATATAGCAGCTGGATGAATTCTTAATCAACACAGAAATGTAGTTTTCTGTTCAATCGACCTAAAAGAAAAATCTACGTGGCGTGTTAACAGCTGCGTAACAACGTTTGATTGGCCGGAGCTTGTCTCGGCCGCTGCATTTCATTGGATGGCCAGATCCAGATGTTGTCCAGACTGTGTGTTAGTTGGATGGGATCAGTTCAGGACTTTGGCCTGTTTACTTATGTCGTTGTCTACACTAACCAGACAACTACTACTAGGCTATTACTAACAACGTGATGATGATAATAACAATAATAATAATAACAACAATAATAATAATAATAACAACAATGGGCTATATTCCTAAGTAATACTGTCTCTTTAATGCTTATTTCGTATCGTTTATTTCGCTTTATTGTCTCAAACGCTGGTAATAAAATAAACATTTACTACACAAACGGGTCAACACTGAGAGGTCTCGCCCATCCCGCCATAGCCGTCTCCTATTGGCCAGTCTCCGAATGAAGCGCACCCGGTTGGGCGAAGATGATGTCACTCCAAATCCAACCCGGAACAATACGAGGAAGTCGCCGTAGCTAAAACAAATACCTGCCATGTCTCCACGGGATTAAAACTACACGGGCGGTTATGATCCATACATAAAGGTGAATATACACAAGGGGTTGTCTATGACCATGTTTCTGTGGTAATGTTTTTATGTGTATGTGTTTATTTGACCGATGGACACTTTCTCTGTCGCTGTTACCTTTGTGTAAACCTCGGATGATAACCAGGTAACCAGCCTACGCCCCTGGTCAGTGACAGACTGGTACCAAAAAAAAATCGGCCCTGGCATTTAACAAATTGACTGATCCAAAATCCGATTTTAATGTAGCATGTTTATTTGTCCAATTATTTATCTTAGACTTACTTGTTGTCTGCCCCAAGCTTTTTTGACATAGCTTGTTATTATGTGTTAAGTTATTATAAGCGTAATGCATTGTTCTTGCACGCTGTTCTGATTGGCCGGACAGCTGGCTAACTTTCCTGTAACAGCCAAAGCACCTTAGACACGCATGTGTTATTTATACATTCAAGGATGGTTGTTTACATTATTGTAATATAATATGCATGAGTTCATGAGGAATAGTAGCATTACTTTTCATTATATAAGTTATTGCAATATAAATAATGTTTACATAAATTACACAGGTTAAAAACAGCCATGACAAAAACAGCTGGTTTAAACGGATTGTTTACAATGGACAGGCATAGGAAGCCTTTTTTTTTACCTTTGTATTCATGTTCGGAATATTCCGGCTATTGTCAATTTAAGACAGGTTGGTGTCGCACTTAAATTACGTGCGTTGATTCTGACATCTCCGTTCATGTGCGTATGGAGTCGGTGGAGCGACAACGTTTTCTTACCGTTAGTTGTAAGCGCGTGATTTAGAGAATTGCTTAACTTTGGACTTATCGTTGTGGACATATTTTGTTACCTGTGGAACCTGGAATAAACACATTTTGTTAATCTCTTTTACACCGGAATCCCGTGGAAGTATTTTCTAAGAAGTGCGCAATACACACGAGTTTCAACTATCACCTAAACAACCGTCAGCTCCCACATTTCCATTAGACCACTACGCTGAAAGCCTTCCCAGTACTGTCACTGTAAAAATGGAAAGATACGACCAAGAAAGAACAAGCGTCATTCTTCCGACACATAACAGATATGCCACAGCGGCACTAGGCACCCATCTAACGGGACGCATGTCCTACCCCACATAGTCTAGAGACGTTCATCTGTTCTCTTTTCTCCTACTTTCCCAATGCTTTACTGACAGCATTGTTGGTGATGGTGTTTTTGGGACGACATTTCAAAAACATGTCCAGTTAATTGTGTTTGGAGTGCGCAAAGTGACCTACTTGATTCAATTGAGGGATTGTTTTGGGCAAGTTTATGGAATATTTTGGTATGCATTGCACATTTAAATGCATCAGACTCTTCGTTTTTAGCAGTATTATTTTACGTTTACATTTAGAGCATTTGGCAGACGCTTTTATCCAAAGCGTCTTACAAAAAAGTAACACATTTGTTTGTTTTATACATTCTTCGTCCGTCATATGTCCGTATATTTGTCATGTCTTCCCAGCCAACAAACATTAGTGCTGTTATTCACCAGTTACTATTATATGTTGAAAAACACTTCTGTCCTGAGATGAAAACGATGTTTTCAATTTTTGATTAAGACGCCGATTTCTCCACCTCTCCAGCATGGCGTCGCAGGAGCGAGTAGAAAGGCTGGTGGTGGAGCCTGTGCAGGCGGTGGCGACGGTGCCCGACGGCCAGAGCACTATGAGGGGCAGCACGACGGAGAAGAACCTGGCTCTGCTGAAAGCCCACTCTCTGGACGTGACCTTCGAGGTCGGCGAGGAGTATGACATCATCGAGACCATCGGCACGGGCGCCTATGGCGTTGTGTCGTCTGCTCGGAGACGCGACAACGGTAAGGCTTTTAGATGATATATATGATGTGCTCTTATTTTGAAAAGATACTCTTATTGCTCTTATTTAGAAATGCAAGAAAAGTATTAGAAAAATGTAAGCACCAGGAATCATTCGTATTGAACTTCATCTCTAAGTGTAAATATGTTTTCCCAGAAACAAACATTGCGTTTTTGTTTGTTTCCTAGGTCAGCAGGTGGCAATAAAGAAGATTTCCAACGCGTTTGAGGTGCTAACTAATGCCAAGCGCACCCTGAGAGAGCTGAAGATCCTGAAACACTTCAAACACGACAACATCATCGCCATCAAAGACATCCTGCAGCCCAACTTGCCACATTCGGCCTTCAAATCTGTGTATGTACTCCATTTCTACTCCATTGTCTATTCCTTTTCTCCCACTCCAAATAGTCCAGACAGGGCACGGCAGTAATGATTGCCAGGTTGCCATTGGCAAAAATTTTGATGAATTTTCAACCAATTCTTTGCCTTTGGCCGTCACTAACTTTTAAAGTAAATAGCAAAACATTCAACCCAAAATAAATACATTTGTTGCATTAGCGATATTTACATATTGCTGTTACAGTTGGAACCAGAAAGCTGCACATGTGTTTATTCAAGAACCAGGAAAATCCTACATGTGTGGTGCGAGACAATGGCAAAACAAATTGAGTTGTTGACTGGGGTGAAAAGTTTTACCCGTCAACATAACAAACTAATATGCAAATTGATTAAACTGGCAAAGAACCAGATGAACCAGAAAATTGTACTGCAAACCATGTACCACATACACTTTGATACATGACAAAAATGCTGAAACTGAAAATTTCAGTTTCAGCAACCAAAGACTATTAAAAGTTAGTGTTGAGCCCTGCCAGAACAGAATGGGGTCTAGGGGCAGGATGTTCCAGTGGTTAGGGTGTTTGACTCCTAGCCGAAAGGTTTTGGGTTCAATGTCCACCAATGTCCACAGCCTGTAGGCTTCCTTGAGCAATATTCCCTAGTATTACCTGCTCCTTAATGACGTCTGAATGAATTCACGTTAAGTCGTTGTGGATAAAAGTGTCTGCTAAAAAAAAAAAAAGCATGTAATATGTTCAAGAGGCTAGCATATTCACAAAGCTAACAGAACAGAATGCAATAACTGGAATACATCTTAATCATGATATTATTCATTCATCCTGAATTTTAGAGGTTCTACTGGGTGTTCATTGGTATCTTTTCCTTTCTTCTCACTGTGCATTCAGCTACGTGGTGTTGGACCTGATGGAGAGCGACCTCCACCAGATCATCCATTCCGGCCAGCCCCTGACTCAAGAACACACGCGCTACTTCCTTTACCAGCTCCTTCGAGGCCTCAAGTATGTGCACTCGGCCAACGTCATCCACCGTGACCTCAAACCCTCCAACCTTCTTGTCAACGAGAACTGCGAGCTGAAGATTGGGGATTTTGGCATGGCACGGGGTCTGAGCTCTCACCCCGAGGAGTCCCACTCCTTCATGACAGAGTACGTAGCTACTCGCTGGTACCGTGCACCAGAACTCATGCTCTCGCTGCACCACTACAGCCTGGCCATTGACCTGTGGTCAGTGGGCTGCATCTGCGCGGAAATGCTTGGTCGCAAGCAGCTGTTTCCGGGGAAACACTACGTCCACCAGCTCCAGCTCATCCTGTCCGTGCTGGGGACGCCGCCACAGGGTCTGATCGGTGCCATCGGTGCTGAGCGGGTTCGGTCCTACATCCAGAGTCTTCCGTCACGGGCCCCGGTGTCCCTGACCAAGCTGTATCCACAGGCGGAGCCAGAGGCATTGGACCTTCTGGGCTCCATGCTTCAGTTCGACCCACGCGAGCGAATCAGCGTGACGCAAGCGCTGGAACACCCGTACTTGTCCAAGTACCACGACCAGGACGACGAGCCCATCTGCGTGCCGGCGTTCAACTTTGAGTTTGACAAGATCCCAATGAACAAGGAACAGATCAAAGAGTCGATCCTGATGGAGATCCAGGACTTCCACAGGAAAAAACAGGGGAACCGACAGAGGCTGCAGTTTAGGCCCCTGGCCAGGGTCAACGGTGGAGGTGGAGGTGGTGGTGGAGGAGGAGGAGGAGGAGGAGCTGGGCAGAGCGGGAACCAGTGTATCGTAGGGACCTCATCGTTGAACCTGACGGATTCCTCCCTGGCATCATTGGCGCTGCTCTCCCGGCGCACGCAGCAAGTGACGGATAATGAGCCCAGACGGCTACAGCAGGATGCTAGGATACAATCGCACCAAACCTCATTGGTCGACGTCCAGCTGCCTTCCCTGACCAAGTCCCTGGCCTGTCCGGTGGACGTGGATATGCCCAGTGCCAACTCAGACGGTGGACAGACGGAGACCATAGACCTGACCTCACCTGTCTGCACCCAGGAGGACGGCCCTCCAGACGCTATGGGCGAGTTCTCAAAGCAGCAGCAGCAGCAGCAGCAGCAGCAGGAGGAGCATGATGAGGTGCAGGCAGACACCCTGGCTCCTCCTCCACAGGAGAACCAGGCCATGATCCAACCTGCTTCCTCATCTGTGTCTTCCGCCACATCGTCGACCCAGACCGCCGCCGTCCCGGCTCTCTCTCTCTCCGAGGCCCAGGTCCAGTCTCTCTCTCACTCTCTCTCCCAGTCCCTGGCCAAGACGGACCGGCCCGCAGTGACAGAAGGGCCCCGGAAGGATGGGGCCATTTCTGAGGACACCAAAGCTGCGCTGAAGGCGGCCTTGCTGAAGTCAGCCCTCCGGAACAAAACCAGGAGCGGTAAGTAGTCTGTAAAAGAGTGACACGAAGGTTCTATTTTAAACATGTACTGGGTTCAAAAGTAACACATGCCACTAACCAATTAAAGATACATTTGACCATTTGGCAGTTAAAAAGGGTTAAATTTGAAAACAATTGCTTGGCCAGTAGATTTTTCCACTCTGGAAGGTAAAAAGTCACAATTCCAAAAGTTAATTTTGGACTCTGACTGTGTAACTATTTTACAGCAGCTATCACTTTTAGTTAAACATTATTTAAGTGGAATTTGCTCTCAGAATGAAACCCATCTACCCAATCAACCCAGGGGTTCTTTTCTTACTTGACAGTAACTAAATGCAACTTGGTGATAATTATTCAATATAATTGCTGATAACTTGTAACTAACACCAGTTTCCCCCCCGTGGTTACCCCACCACACCGTGGTAACTAGTGTTAAAACCAGAGATAACTACCTTTAAGTAGCAGTGGTAAGCATCGTATGTTTTGCTTCCAGATGGAGGATGCTCGGTGCTGGGCATTGATGGCTCAACAGGCGGTGTGCTGTCCGCCTCCTCCTCCTCTCTCTCCTCTCTACAGGAGTGCCGCCGGCCTGTCACCGCCCAGGAGCGCCAGCGGGAGAGGGAGGAGAAAAGGAAGAAGAGGCAGGAGCGAGCCAGGGAACGTGAGAGGAAGATGAAGGAGAAGGAGAGAAGAGAGGGCAGGCATGGTGACTCCCTGGGCGGCGTCCTCCTGAGCGACAATGACAAGAGCCTATTGGAGCGTTGGAAAAAGATGATGGATGGCTCCGGGGACAAACCAGGTTTGTCCCCGGAGCCGTCAGTCAACTGGCACCAAGGGGGGTATAATAAAGCAGACCAGGAGAAAGGCCGGCCGCAGGAGCAAGTACTAAAGCCCCAGGTGGTCTTCCAGCCTGCAGGACCTCCGGTTACCCTCCACCCACCATCCAACCACAGCAAACTGGCTCAGCCTGCAGCCGCACTGCCTCCACTGGCTGCAGGGATCGCCATCGTGGCCTCTGTCAACGGAGCGGTAAAAGGAGGCACAGATGAACCACCGCCACCCGTGGAGGAGGTGGTGGGAGGAGGAGGCGGGCTGAGCTGCCTGGGGAGGTGGAACAGCCAGCCATCGGCAGCTAGTGGGACCGCCCACACCCCACCTCTTCCAGGCCTCCTCCAGCAGCCCCTTCCCCAGGCTGCTGCTCCTCCTCCTCTCGGACCCCTATCGCTCCTCAACCCCCACTTCCTCCCCCTGGACAGATTTCTCAACAAGGCCCCAAGCGGGAGGGACACCATGGTCCTCCAGAATGGCCTCCCCCACTTCCTTCGCCATGTGGCCCAGCCCTCAGTTGCGGCTGCGGGGCTCCTGGAGAGGCCGGCTCCTTCCCAGGAAGACAAGTCTGGCCCTCAGACAGACCCGGGCCCCCTGTGCCCCGGCCTGGGCTTCGGCAGCGCAGGGCAGAGCGGTCCCTGCGTCGCCCCGGACATCCACACAGTCACACTGCAGCTCTCCAAGTCCCAGGTGGGTGTCGTGTGTTATGTAGCTTATCTCATTTAGCTTCTTGTTCTCTGCAAAGGTGGAGGATAGTAGGCATTACGTATCTTAGCGGAACATAGCAGGGTTGTGGTCAGAAAGTATTTTTTTGCTTAGGAAGGTTCCAAACTGAGTGAAATTACCCAGAAGTATTTAAGTGGCAGTCATGATAAGAGCTGGTTGAATTCTCTAAATGCTAAGGAAAGATGCTTCAATGGAGATAATGCCGTCCCTCAATTCCTTGAGGCAGCAACATTTAAAGTGATGCACCATTTCACCGTTAACGAAAAAAACCGATCATCATGTAAACAACAGGATTCATGTTGATAATATGAGCGGACAGGAGGGTGAGCGTGAGTTCTCAATGTCGTTTTACTTTTGTGACTGGTATACTGATAGCCTATATTAAGTTTTATTCCAATCTTGGTAATGAATTAATATTCTTCACCGGGTAGTCCATGTTGATATAGCCTGCATGAAACAACATGGGCATAGTATCTAAGATGCTCTTTCAGTAGTCATCTTGTAGTGTCACCACGGCAGACCCACATCCCTAACATCACGGTTGTCTTTTCCTAAGTCCTCCTAAGTGTCTTTTCCATTCTCCTTCACATCTTTCCTTGACCTCATGACGTTTTGCAACGAGGTTAAGGAAAAGTGGTTAGGAAAAGACATAGGATCTCATTTTTTTACTTTTCGACTGCAGCCCAGGTCTAGCTCAACTTACCCTCTGGTTCTTTGCCAGGTGGAGGACGTGTTGCCACCTGTCTTTTCAGTGACCCCTAAAGGCAGCGGCGCTGGCTATGGCGTGGGCTTTGACCTAGACGACCTGCTCAGCCAGTCACTAACTGACCTGCAGCACTCAGACCCCAGAGACAGGTGAGGTTTGGGTATGAGGCCGTACATGTGAAGGGGGATGGGGGGGATTCAACAGGAGGGGCCTTACAGTTGAGGTGGGGTATGTACATTTACATTAACATTTAGGGCATTTGGCAGATGCTCTTATCCAAAGCAACTTACAATAAGTACATTTGTCAAACAACAATATATCACTGACGGTGCAGTACAATTTGAATAGAGGTTTCAAGCACTCCTGATTGTTAGGTCAATAGAACAATTTACAAGCTTATAATTGCTAGGTTGACCCCTTACTGTAAAACAGCAAGGTAGCCAGGATGTGATGCTAAACACTATTTCAGTGCCGAATCCACCTCAAGAATCAACCAGATGAGGTGGGATATGCAATATCTGATTTTACCGTTTGTGGACGGGATGAGTTTGGTGATTCTTAAGGTGTTGTTTTGACGAAAAAGTTTAATTCCCTTTTCATTTGACATTTAAGCTTTGTTTTCTTCCATCAGTTATGACTCTGGCCCCCTTTCGGCCTCCCTGCTCTCAGATTGGCTGGAAGTCCACAGCATGACCCAGGCTGACCTCGAGTCACTGCAGCAGGAGCTACAGCTGGGATCTCCCATGAGCCTCTCTGATTCCATCCCACCTGACGCCTGACTCCACCCCTAACAAGCATGAAAATATTATAATCGGCACAGATCAAACAAAACTACCAGCAGTTTTTAATAAATACAGTTAACAGAATCTTTCTACTATCAAGAGTTTTTCTTTTAATAAAAATCAAACACCAGTACCCATGTGTGTCATTGTGCAATAAAATCAAGGTCCTGTACAATCTATTTATAACCATTGTTTTGGCATAACTAATACAGTAACACCCTCTAGTGTTAAAACCAAGGAATAACACAACCAAAATAGAAAAAATCTTTATACATATGTATTATACATTTTACATTCTATAAAGATTATATCTACATCTTGATTTGTATACACTTCAGGAACAATTTAATAACTAGAATCAGAACAACAGATTTAAAACTCGATCAAATTCGGTTTGTTGTCACAAAATGCCTTCAATGTTGTGTCTGTTATGTGACAACAAATCTTCACTGTGTCATATCATAACCACTGAAATCAACAACGGGACTATCATCAATCTAATTCGAACCACGATCTGCTCTTCCATGAGTTTCCGAAAGGTCTTAGAGTCACAGAAGGTGGCCAGCGAACAGCAGACAGAGCACCACTGTCGGCCCCCAGGCCCTGTGGCTCTGCGGGGCCTGGCCATACAGGCGGATCCCCGGTACTGTATCACGGATCAGGTCTGAGAACATGGACACCGTGGCGTAGACGCCCGGCCGGTTCTTCGCGGCACAGCCCAAACCGAAGCTCACCACCCCGGCTTGAACCCAGGTCCCATTCACCATGGGACACACCAGGGGACCCCCGGAGTCGCCCTGGAAACACACACACACACACACACACACACACACACACACACACACACACACTTTGACTCCAAAATAAAAAGGCTCTTGCACATTAATGATTAATGTATCTTAAAACAAAAATGTACTTGCAGTCAAACTCTGGATAAAAGTGTGTTAAATGATGATTTTACTAATGAAATAACAATCTTCCTGTTGCTACGTCAAGATGTGCTCCAACATTTTTCAGCACTTGACATTTTGACAAACTAAACCTGAAGGTCACTCAGCCCCACCTGAACATTCAGCTGACAAATAGAAAAATATTTTTTAGCTTAGATGTTCCATTCATAGACCAAAAAATATGGACAGACTCTGTGACATCATCTATTGGTTTACACACGACACATCTCAACAAAATTACCGGTATGAGTACTTTTAATGAAATATAATAATCAACCAGGACCATGCAAAATATATACTATGAAGATGAACTAGCCACTGAGATCCTAACCGAGCAAAGAAAAAAATGTATTGTTTTAGTGTCACAAGAATTAAAACACATTTCTTCCTGGTGAATTAACACCTACCACCATAACACCTACCACCACAGCACAGACCACCATAACACCTACCACCACAACACAGACCACCATAACACCTACCACCACAACACAGACCACCATAGCACAGACCACCAGTCTTTTATACACAAGCTTTCAAGTCATGGCTGCCACTTGGTTCCATTCAAACGTAAAAAAACCCAGAGAAAAAAACAGACAGACATTTTTCCCGGGGTTGGGCCGAGCCCTGAAGCCTAATCACAGAGTCAATACATTCAGCACCCACCATCCCCAGCACTTAAAATAGACTGACTTTTAAGTGAGTTCCTTGTCTTTCTTTCACTCACAGACCAGCAGAGGGCAGCAGTGACCTCCAAACCAACCAACAACTTCCTTTCGTTAATAATTCAAATGCATTTTAAAATATATGTCTTGAAAACATTCTTAGTAGTTGGTATATGCATCATGCTTGTGTACATGTTTGTAACACCCTGTGCTTTTCGTGAACCTGCTGTCACATTCACTGTAGAGCAGTGAGTGGCAGTAGAGTCTATCAGGTGCGTCAACAACTTGAAGCCATCTAAAAGGTCAAATATGTTACCAAGAATCCACCCCAGTGAGGCAAAGGCGCTCACAGATAGATTATAATGAAGTCCTTGAAACTAGTTAGACTGGGTTGGCTTCTTTACATCATTTTAGGTCATTCTTTTATGCCCTGATGGATATGGAAGCAACAGTTATTACAACTGAGAAAGTAGAAACATTACAGATTACGCGTGTGTGCGTGTGGGGCCTACCTGGCAGGAGTCTCTGCCTCCCTCGGGATAGCCAGCGCAGATCATGTCAGAAAGGATGTCCACCTGGTCGGCCGGGTCCAGATTGTACAGCTGCTGACAGGAAGTCGAAGAGATGATGGGCACCTCCACTTCCTGTAGTGTCCCGACGCCAGA
>OMKP01088438.1:0-10029 GCA_900302375.1 Bathygadus melanobranchus | reverse complement strand
ACAGAAGCTTCTGCGACACTGAAAGCAAGTGACTTTGAGCTGGTCCCCATCGTAGATGAAGCCGTAGGAACACTGGGAACACCACACAACACAGAGCTATGAACATAGGAACATAGGAACCCTGGGAACACCACACAACACAGAGCTATGAACATAGGAACATAGGAACCCTGGGAACCCTGGGAACACCACACAACACAGAGCTATGAACATAGGAACATAGGAACCCTGGGAACACCACACAACACAGAGCTATGAACATAGGAACATAGGAACCCTGGGAACACCACACAACACAGAGCTATGAACATAGGAACATAGGAACCCTGGGAACACCACACAACACAGAGCTATGAACAGGTTCCCACACCTTCTTACACATCACATTCAAATACTTTTCAAGGACTTTCCAGGCCCAATTCCCCAATGCAAGGACCAACTTTCAAGGATTTCAAGGACCCGTGGGAACCCTGTATGAACCAAGCTAAGAACAGGGCCTTCAATGGATATGAAACGACTTCATTGTGTAGCCTCTATCACAGAGGTGTAATAGTCGAGGTGAACACAGGTGTATCTCATGAGGTTAATTCTGGCATGCCTACAGACCCGTCATTAACTTAATGAGCTACACCTGTTTTCAGCCCTACTGTTAGGCCTGAAACTCACCGGCTGCGTGTGCTTCGCGGACGCGTCGCTGAACATTTTTGGCGCCCATGTTAACAAGTCAGAGCAAACTCACTGCCTGCGTGAGACGCGCGTAATACGCTGCGACTAGCTAGAGAGTTTGAGAGACGCCCATTTCTTTGGGTGTCAATAACACATAGAAAATGATATGTGATTATTTTATTGTTATTATCATTGTTTGGAATTTTTTGATTTATTTTTCATTTTTGTAACTTTTTTACAATTTACACGCTTCGTTTTCTGTCTAAAATAAATATACATGACATTTCTAATGAAATTAAATGAAATATAGCCATTATAAAGTCAAAATCCATGTAGAAAGATAGGGCTGACAGGCAGACGCGTCGCAGCAGACACACGGCCGGTGGAAACGCCATTCGCCAGCCAGACGCGGCCGTTCCGCGCCGCACGCAGCCGGTTAGTTTCAGGCCTTACACCTCTGTGATAAGTTAGGGACAGTCAACAAGCAGGTGTGCGTTAATTGGTTTTAAGGCACCACATGGAGGCGAAGAACCACACAACGCTAAGCAGAGGGTTGTTGCCTCTGCAAAGTGCCTTGAAACTGTTTAACGCACACCTACAAATTGATGCTTATACCATGGTCATTTGCCAACAATATAAAATAAAAGCATTTGGACATTTTGGTGAAAGATTTGCACTCAAAATTTAAAGGTTATGAAGCAAGAGATTACCATGGTCATGACTAATTCTAGTCCCTTTTACAACCAAGCTGGTTAGTCACGGTATAAATTACAACAGGGTGAGGTAAGTGAAGGTTATGGCTTCATCACCGTAACTCAAAGTATTAAATAACTAACTCCAACTAGATTGAAAGAAGTTAAAATGAGCAATTGGTGTTTTCCTTCCCGGTCGTTAGTTTATCAAGTTGATAACTCAACTGTGCTTGCTGCAGTTGATAACCAGTAAGCTTTGACAGATTCATTTAGAAGTGATTAAACTTGAGCCGAACTACGTGTGCAATACACAGTTTTAACGCACACCTGCCGGCCAATCAGAAACGAGTATTGACCCAGACCATGGTATAAAGGCCTATATGGTTGTGTGTGTGTGTGTGTGTGTGCGTGTGCGTATGTGGAGGGCTGCCTACTCACGTGGCTACACCAGAGGAACTTGGGGTCCTTAATGAGCGCTTGCTCTGTCAGTTTCTTGTGGAACAGCTCGTACACCTCAGGCTCCAGACATTCACGCAGCTACAACACAGGAGTAACCAAACAACAACCATAGTAATCATATTCCCAGGAGAAGACCACCAACTTACAGGTAAAGTAATAATCCCCGATCAAAGAGATGGAAACAAGGACATGTTGCCTATCATTGATTTGACACAACTTTACATATTAAACGATTAAACGACTTGATACTGGACTTAACTGAACACGAGGTGACAGTGCTGTAAACAGGGTGCACTATGTAAACACTGAAAATACTGTACCACAATTGGACGGAAATAGTGATGTATTCAATTCATTAATTCATTTGTTAACATACATATCATAGGTTCCCCCTACTGCACCCCACTCAATTATTAAATTGTCATTATTGTCACTGGAAAATATTGACAGCAAAATAACTATAGAATAAAAAACACTATGATGATACTGTAGGTGGAATTAGCTCATGTCTTTAGACTAAATGTAGGAAGCATGAAGAGAAACAGTAACACAACAAGTAATAGAAAGTAGTCTACATAGTTGATTAGGTAGACCAGCATAATTCAGAAGCCACAGTATTAACAGTATCTATGTTGTTGTTTCCCTCTTTCGACAAATTCACTTTTTGTAAGTAGCTTTGGATAAAAGTGTCTACCAAATGCCCTAAATGTAAATGTAAATATTTCATAATGCTGAAGCAACAGCTACAAATTGCAGACTGAAAACTGTATTTGCATTACATTAATGCAAAAAATATGATATTATAAATATTATAAATAATATATTGCTATACTATTCATGTCGATATGTTATATTGTTATACCATTGATGTTGTTATATTGTTATACCATTGACGTTATGTTATGTTGTTATACCATTGATGTTGTTATGTTCTATTGTTATGCCATTGATGTTGATATGTTGTATTATTATACCATTTATGTTATGTTATATTGTTATACCACTGTACAAGACCATTTCTGTTGGAGTGCACCAGAGCCCTACTGGAATCACTGACCACACTAAAACCTCTCTGCACCCGTGCACACCAGTAACGTGCACACAACATACCTAACCCTAACCCTAACCCTAACCCTAACCCTACTATCATCATTGGGATTTGAAAATAACATTTCCAGCTCAGCTTTGGTCACTTGCTCTGCCTCAGAAGCATTTATAGTTATGGATGCGGTGATGCGGGGGCATGTTTCTGTGCCTCTTGGGCACGCTTATGCTGTCATGCTTGCTGGCTCACAAAGCATTTTCCTCTGTGTGATACACTAAAATCCGTGTGGTATGTTTGACAAAAAGTGTGACTTTGAGCAAAGTTGCTCTTCATTAAGAATGACAAGCCTCCTCCCATTTGGTGAGATACTTGCTCTAACTTTCACTCCATCTCTCTCACGGTCTTAAATCCTCACACTAGCCTTTTCTTCTTCTTCTTCTTCTTGTTTTGAATATTGAAACGGGAGGACAGTGGGAGAGAAGGGTCAAATACGGGAGAATCCCGGTTAGAACGGGAGGGTTGACGGGTATGGCACACACACCTCAGCGCCGCTGCTGTTATGAGTATTTGATGTTTTTAGGTCCTGTTGTCCATAACTTTAAAGCAGTTTCCCAAACTTAGGGTTGTAATAACTCGTTTTTATTGGGTAAAACTACGCCAATTGGCAGAGCATAACATGATATTTACTCTATAAACACAGCGCATGTCGACTCAGTCGTCGTCAATGTAGATGTTAGGAAATTCATGATGTATTTTTGTATGTTTGTACGTCTCAAGCTGAAGACGTTTTGAGAACCCCCGCTTTAAAGCGAAGGATGCCACAATAAAAAACACCTGTTTTTAACTGTTTAACTCCATGCTGATCCTAATAGGCCACGTCTGCCACCCTTGTACTAGAGCTGGTGAGCCCAGAGACAGGCGGCTACCTGGATGTCCAGCGTGGAGAAGTAGCTGTTGAGGTGCTCGGGGTCGTTGATGTCGGGCTCCCAGCACACGGGGCACACCATGTCACGTATGTGTTTGTCGCGCACTACGATGGTGAAGTGCTGGCGGAAGCAGTCGCAGCACACCGAGCACTGGCACGACGTCAGCGACTGCATCTGGGGACGGACCGCCGGCCGAGACACAGACGTTAAAAAAAGGACACATTTCAACTAATCCCTCTATTTTTCTCTGTTCTTTTGTCACCCTTGCTAATTTAAAAGTGATATTTCAGCAATCATTTTCATGTGTGAGATTATATTCAATTGCCCATAAAAAAAAAAATATATATATATACAGTATATATATATATAGGATTTTTGTTATCTATATCTATATATTAGGGCTGTCAATCACGATTAATTGCATGACATTTTTTATCTGTTCATCGCACATTATTATGCACTGTTATCTGTTTTGGAAAATGTCCCTTCACGGGACATTTTCCAAATTTCCCTCACTGGTATCACAGGTATATCTATCTATGTATATATATATATATTATCCCTGATTTTGTAAGTAGCCTGTCAGACATCAGCTCAGATTGGTCCATCAGTCATAAAGAAACATATTTATAGATTGAGTGTATGTGTACCTTGCTGTGAGGGAAGATGGACAGACAGATGGGACATTCTTTGGCCAGCACCCTCTTGATGAACTCCCTGTCGTGGGACTCGCGCACCGCCTGCACTACGTCCTCCAGGCAGTAAGGGGCGTTGTGCTCCAGCAGCAGCGACAGCGCCAGCTCACAGCGCCCCCAGCTGGGCAGGTCGTACACGGCCAGCAGCCTCCTGCAGGTGCGCTGAAGAGGGGGAAAGCTGGTTTACATACAAAACACATTTGATACGGTAATGGAATTGTGTGTACTATTTCCATACCCAATTCAAGACACGAGATTTTTTTCAAATGTTTAGTATTTTTGAATTTGATTTTGATTTTGATATGTGTGCGGGGATGAGTGAACATTAAGCTTTTAAGAACATTGAGCTTTGGTGTCAACGGCCTATTTTCTAACATAAAATAATTCAGTTGTTGCAACATCGTGGTCTGCAAATCAACTCCGTTTCCATGAAAATTGTGCAGAAAAGTTGGACCATTGACGTCGTTGTTCCAAGCTTGGTCAACAGTCCAATTGTTCCACTATTTTCAAGCGGAAACAGAGTTAATGATGCAGGCTGCGATTTTTTCACAACACGCATCTGAAGCAGTTCCTCTTTAAGTAAGCAGAACACATTCGTTCCTCATCTTCTGTCTGGTTCAGATGGCGACCATACAGCGCATTTAAACCAACACTCCAGCCAGGCACCTGCTTGTCCGGGTGCCGGACGTCTACGGGCTGCTCGGGCTTGTCGCTCCACATGCGTTGATGGAAAGGCTCCAGGAGGGGGCGCTGTAGCAGGGCCAGGGCCCCGCGCAGCTCCCCGCGGCTCTGCCTCAGCACCTCGTGGCACAGCAGCTCATCTTCGAAGCCCAGCGAGCACAACTCTTTTACCTTAACGAGATGGAGGGACGATAACAACTGAATATACAGCTACTAGTGTAAAAAACAACAACATGAAAACGACATCAAAACTATGAAAGAACACATATGGAATTATGTAGTAAACAAAAAAGTGTTAAACAAACCAGAATGTTTTATATTTTAGATTCTTCAAAGTAGCCACGGTTTGCCTTGATGACAGCTTTGCATATTCTTGCATTCTCTAAATCAGTTTCATGAGGTAGTCACCTGGAATGGTTTTCAATTGACAGGTGTGCCTTGTCAAGAGTTAATTTGTGGAAATCCTTGCCATCTCAATGTGTTTGAGACCATCAGTTGTGCTGTGCAGAGGTAGTGTTGGTATACAGTGAATAGCCCTATTCGACTACTGTACTAATCCATATTATGGCAAGAACCACTCAACTAAGTAAAGAGAAATGACAGTCCATCATTACTTTAAGACATGAAGGTCAGTCAATCTGGAAAATGTCAAGAACTTTGAATGTATCTTCAAGTGCAGTCGCGAAAACCATCAAACGCTATGATGAAAATGGCTCTCATGAGGACCACCTCAGGAAAGGAAGACCAGGAGTTACCTCTGCTGCAGAGGATAAGTTCATTACAGTTACCAGTTTCAGAAACCACCAATTAACAGCACCTCAGATTAGAGCCAGCATAAATGCTTCACAGAGTTCAAGTAGCAGACACATCTCAACATCAACTGTTCAGAGGAGGTGTGAATCAGGCCTTCATGGTTGAATTGTTGCAAAGAAGCCACTACTGAGGAAGAACAACAAGAAGAAGAGAATTGCTTGGGCCAAGAAACACAAGGAATGGACATTAGACCAGTGGAAATCTGTACTTTGGTCTGATGAGTCAAAATTTGAGATTTTTGGTTCCATGTCTTTGTGAGATGCAGAGAAGGTGAACGGATGGTTTCTGCATGTGTGGTTCCCACCGTGAAGCATGGAGGAGGAGGTGTGATGGTGTGGGGGTGCTTTTCTGGTGACACTGTTGGTGATTTATTCAAAATTCAAAGCACACCAGCATGGCTACCACAGCATTCTGCAGCAATATGCCATCCCATCTGGTTTGCGCTTAGTGGGACCATCATTTGTTTTTCAACAGGACAGTGACCCAAAACACACCTCCAGGCTATGTAAGGGCTATTTGACCAAGAAGGAGAGTGATGGAGTGCTACGTCAGATGACCTGGCCTCCACAATCATCTGACCTAAACCCAATTGAGATGGTTTGGGATGAGTTGGACCGCAGAGTGAAGGAAAAGCAGCCAACAAGTGCTCAGCACCTCTGGGAACTCCTTCAAGACCTTCATTCCAGGTGACTACCTCATGAAGCTGATTGAGAGAATGAGTTGATTGAATGAGAAGATGTGTCCAAACTTTTGACTGGTACTGTACATAGATGCTGCAATGGCCTTTGGACCATAAGTCGACATCGGCGCCATTTTGGAGAGGCCAAGACTGGCCTGTAAACACATACAAGTGGACGTGGGGGATGCGGTTTTTGTGGATAAAAAGCAGTATAACGATAATATATTATACCTACTGTATATAATATAATATAGATCTATATAGAATACATAGTTAATATATAATCATATCATATATATTTGTTTTAAAGAATTTGCTCCACGTAGATCATAAACCCTTGAAGAAAAACGACTCACTGAAATCGGTTAAGAAATGTAAACATTGCAGGGCTGTTTATCCAGAAAAACGCAGGTTCCCTGTTTATTTGTATGTGTTCACGTTGCCGTATGACAGCAATGGGCTAAAGCAGTCAATGCGGGGTCTATGTATTCAGAATTTCTTTCTAGCGCCACCTAGTGAGAAATAGAATGTGAGCCATATAATGTCATAGATGAAGTTATCCATGCCAATGGTCACGGATGGCACTTCCATTCCTTTAAGCCCTTCATCACTGCTTGTGCACACCTATATCTATCTGTGGTTCCTTGGCTTGTTTGGTTACGATCAACTGTTAATTATAGAATCATTAATTCTTCAGTTTCCAAAATCCCATCACTGGGATGAATACATGTCAATGTTATCTATTGTTATCATTCATTAAGCAGAGTGGTAGCTGAATCCTCAAAGTTCAGGTACATCAAGTAGGATGGCCTTCACGCTCCAGGAGAGCCTCAAGATAACAGCTTACATGTGGAGTGAGACTTCATTCATCCAGCTTGGTGCAGTGCAGACACCGTATGGCCAGCGCACCTACTCTACCTTGAGACAGCGGTCCCGCAGGGCTTGGCGGGCAGCCCTCTCCGTGTCTCCCCCCGCTGTCAGCCAGGCCTGCTTGGCCTCTGCTCTGGACAGCTGCAGAGTCACTCTGTTGTCTGTGGGTCCGGATGGCTTCCCACCATCGTCTGTTGCCGGATCACACAGCCCATTCTGCTAGCAAGAGAAAAAGACTTTGGTTAGTCTGAATAGATAAACACATTCACCTTCTGTCTGCCAAAATATCAATGCAATATACGTATATATATATATATATATCTGAGTGACTTACGGCGAGTTCTGTTGTGGCCTGGGAGTTGGGGGCGGAGCTGCCTGGGGAGGAGAGAGAGGGGGAGGAGGAGGAGGAGGCCACCAGTTCACAGATGTGGTCCAATAGGGACGGGAGCTTGTCTCTCAGCCACTCACAGGGCAGGACACTGGTGTCCCCGGCGACCCGCATGCCTGTGTACACCTCCTCAGGGCTCACGTCTCTCTTCTCGCCGTCCTGAACATACAGTAGTCTAGTTGGGCCCGGATCCATATGTAAGCAAGCACACCTCCAGATTGGTTGCAGTTGCAATTCTGTGTCGTATACACTAGTCATTCAACACAATATAACATGTTACTTTTTTGTTACTTTTTTGTAAGTCGCTTTGGATAAAAGCGTCTGCCAAATGCTTTAAATGTAAATGTAAATGTAACATTCCACCAAATATGACGACTTTGTGCAGCAACTCATAACTTTGTACTTCAGTCGAGCTACTTCAAGTCCACAGATTATGTTGTTAATATATAAAATACTCAAACCATCTTCAACATAAAATGTAGCAATTAAATAGTACACTATTGTGAAATAAAAATACCCGAACATTCTGCAATAAAATGGTAAATGGATTATTTATATAGCGCTTTTATCCAAAGTGCTTTACATTGCCTCACATTCACCCATTCATACACCAACGGCGGTGTCAACCATGCAAGGCAACAACCAGCTCGTTGGGAGCAGTTAGGGTTAGGTGTCTTGCTCAGGGACACCTTGACAATTAGCTAGGCGGAGCCGGGGATCGAACCAGCAACCTTCCGGTTGCCAGACAACTGTCTCTACCTCCTGAGCTACTGATGCCCAATACAAGCAGAGGTAAACATGATATAAATATGTTAAAAAAAACATTTTTTATTTCATTTTGGCACAACCGGAAAGTCTAAGATAAGATCTTGTATTATCTGAGTGCACCCGAGGTCGTACTGAGACATTGTGGGGTACTTGCCCTAATCAGCTGGATCAGTCTGAGGCCCTCCTCCTGCAGCAGCCGCTGCCTGCGATGCTCCGGGTCTTCGGCCGGGGGGTTCTTGGGTTTGACCGGCAGGGCCGGGACACGTCGCACGGGGGACGGAGGCCGGAGTTTCGCGGGCATGGGGGCCGGCTCTGGACGGGCTAGGTCACACATCTCACAGACCGTGGAGGGGGAGTAGTTGAGGTAGGTGCAGAACTGGCACACCCACTGGGTGAGCGGGAGACGTGACAGAAGAGGAAGCAACACTGAAGCCCCTTTTACACGTAGGTCCCGGTACATTACTGGGATACTTGCAGCTACGTTTTGGAACATGTCTGTCTTGCGCCTTTTCACACATTGTATAGCAATGCCGGAATAGATGGTCAAGGGACAGTCCAGCAGACGGCAGTAATGCACCACTTATGGATTTCTGAATCTGTCCAGTTTCCAACCATTCATGAAAAAAGGAGCTTGTTTACAGACGAAACCAATTGTATTGATATTGTTATCGGAACCACTGAAAAGCATCGAAAAGCCTCCCTTTTATGTGCTTCTTCCAGCAATGTTGAGGCTTTCATTCACAACACAGCCGTACCGGAAGTGTTCCAGAAATATCACTAGGCCTTGAGGTGGGAAATTGCTGGAACTGATTTTCCGGGATTTGGATCCCTGTTCCCATTCACACACGACCCCATGCAGGAAATGTTCTGGAACATTTATGGGATACACTGTATGTGTGAAAGGGGCTTTAGACACCAATGTTGTATTTTCATTTATAAACCTGGGTTTGTGGTTATGAAATGTAACTCTTGTTTGTTTTTTGAATTAGTGATTTATATAAATGCATGGCAAGGACTAGCTTAAAAGAAAAGTAGCACAAAGCTGTCATGAGCCGTAACCATGGAAATAACACCTCCCCTCCTCCTTGCTGGAACGCAAAAATCATATTCAATTTCCAGCTGAAACAGGGGTTCACTTAAACTTTACGCGGAGCACTGACCTGGTTGTCAGGGTCACCGGGCATCCCCAGGACTGGGGCGGGGGGTCTGGGCGGCGTGACCGCAGGGTGCGTCGGGGTGACCGGGGGTCTGGTGGCCAGACGGGGCCGCTCGCAAACCTCACATAAAATACTGCTTGCTGCGTTCACCATCGTGCAGCTCTTACACTGCCACTCTATGGGGGGGGGG
>OMKP01087966.1:0-12031 GCA_900302375.1 Bathygadus melanobranchus | reverse complement strand
TCACTTGCCCCTCATTAGTAAGCACTTTTTTTTTGTCAGCAGATTTTCAAATATCCTTTGGATGTGGCCGTGGAGGTTGATATAAGCAACACAGCCGCACAGGGTCAGCACTTTCAGTCCAGTAAATCAGCAGCACCTTCTGACTTCTGCTGCTGTCCCTGTGCTATTACCACCACCAGCACCACCACCAGCACCACCGCTGCTCTCTCTCCGTCAGCGAACGAGCCAGGGTTTTTTGTTTTTTGTGTGCGGACGGATCAAAATCGTCGCAGGCAAGTGCTGATGACATAGAATCTTAAACCACACGGGCCTCAACAACTAGAAGCTGAGAAAAAACTAAAAGAACCACACGCGGTACCCAGAGCAAACTCGCTTCGCAACTTTGAAAATGTCCGCGGTCATCATGTTGGTGTTTCTGTATGTGACGTCATCTGAAGCCATCTGTTATTCATCATAAAGTCATATTCATCATAAAGTCATAAAGGCTAATGCAAGTACTCTTGACTTTACCTCGCGTTGCACAGAATATCCCCCTGCGGTACACATCTGTACGGTCGCTAACAGCACACGTCCATCGCCTCTATATAGCATCGGCCCGCTGTCGACCCGGCAACGGTCCATCCCGGCGCGACTCACCTGTGGTGAGCGGTGCGGTGACCGGCTCCGAGGTGGCGTCGCCCTGTATGGTGATCAGGCTGACGGTGTAGCGCGTGGACGGCAGCAGGCCCTGCACCAGCGACCGGGTCTTGGAGCCCTCCAGGGTCACCTTGGAGGTGTCTGTGCCGTCGGCCGACGCGTAGCTGAGGATGAAGAGGTCGGCGGGGGGCGCAGGGGCGCTCCACGCCGCCACCGCCGAGTCCCACGTCACCTCCGACAAGTAGAGGTGGGTCACGGGCCGGATGCCTAAGAGTAATGGGCAACCGGGGAAGAAAGGGGGTCACTCCGGGTCTCGCCCTGTCCCCAAGTTACGCCACGCTGGGTCGTCCGTCAATGAAGACGTGAGGGTGCTGCCGTAGGTGGAGAAGAGATGACGGGAGGATGCAGACATGGATGAAGTGTCATGGCGTTGTGATGGTTGTGTTATTGCAAGCGACGATTAAGATGAGGTGAGGGTTAACAGGTTAGAGTCCAGTGGTTAGTCGGGGCTTTGTTAGAGGGTGGAGTGAGGCCAGCGCCGATAGGAATAAGTAGTATTTCTCTTGTTGTGTTTCACAGCTCGTTTCCAAAAGTAAATGAAGGAATTTGTCATTGAAGGTTGCGACATTTATAACACATTGCAGTTAAAGATCGTATTCAAACTCAAATCATCCCAGTGGAAATACTTTGAATGCCGAGAAGTTGCACACACAAGTTAACAAAGTCGACGGAAAGCAGTTGGTATGATGCGTTGGGTGGTTGAGGCAGTGATGATGAAGATGATGGCGATGAAACGCGTAGTAGATGCTAATGTGAACGCTCATCGTTAACAGGACGCGGCTTTAATACGCACATGTGGTAGAACTCACAAACCATCTGGGATTTTAATCAAACAATACAGGAGTTCCACAAATGGCGACAACCTTGACGTTGCCGAGACGCAGCGTGTGAAGTGGAAGTATGAGGTGTTGGCAAGGTGAGCAGCGAGCGGTGAACAGTGCTGAAGTGGAGGGCTGGAAGTGTTGTCAAAGTAAGATAGAATAGATAAGAGTGCAGCCGGTGGAAAAGACGCATCTCATCTACGGCCAAGTCGGTCGTCACCGATCGCTTCCAGTCAAAAAGACAAGTGGCTACTCCCGGGGTGAATTCCTTACTCGGTCCCTTCCAAAGCGAGGGGCTGAACTCTCTGGGAAGACGAGTTCATCCAAACACCCTTAAACAGATGCTGCCTACATGGCCGATTAAACAGCGGACAGGCGAGAAAGACAGCTCCTGACAGGCGGTTCATTATTTATTTCCTTTCTCTCTCCTCTCTCTCCTCTCTCTCCTCTCTCTCGTGCGTTCATCATCCAATCCCTGTCACCGAATGACTTTTCTTCCCTCCTTTCCTCTCCATCTCCTCGCCAGAGTGACGAGATGAATCACGTCGGTTGACGGAGGCGGCAAAAAAAAAACCACGAAGGAAAATAATAACAACACGACTACGGCGGCGATCATCACCACGGCGACGCCGCTAACGACATCGCTAACGACGTGGCTAACGCCATCGGTGTCATCGGCGCCGAGAGAACGACACCCAATTACGCCGCCGGTGACAGGGGGAGCGCATTTTGACACGCGGTGACGGCGCGTCGGCCCGGTGGATCGACACGCGTCGAGAGAGGCCCGCTGAGCGGATCTCCACAACGACAGGGGGGGGCAGTTGACGGATGGAAGCGGTCGTTTCTCAGAAAGGCCAACTGTTTTCACGGATAAAACGATCGCACAGGCGGAGAGAGAGAGAGAGAGAGAGAGAGAGAGACGGGGAAGGACCAAAGGTGAGCAAATGAGTGGCAGGTGCTGAGAAGGGGAACGAGGGTGCAGAGGAAGAAACGGATACATTCCCAGACGCAATTAGAGAACCCCTGTCGCGGGCTCATTAGCTCCTGTGAATGATTTACTCGGGATAATTACTTCTTCCAAAGTCTCCTCTTTGAGTCTATTTTCCTCTGGAGTTTTCTTACCTGCTGCCGCACATCACTTGCCACAGCGTTGTGTCTTTGTGCCTGTGATCTGTTATCCATGCTAGCCGGCTACCCTGACTCCGAGCTACGATGCCATCTTTCATAACTTCATTTGGACAACTGCGGGCGTACGTCCCGCTGCCGGGTAATGGGGAGTAAGTCACGTTGCACCCAGCACCCGGGGCATTGATTTATCAAAGGATTCCAAAATAAAAGTATAAGTTAGTGTAGAAATTCAATTGCATATACAAAGTGTGACACGAGGTGAAATGTATGGCGGTGAAATTCCAACTGTCTTTTTTTGTTGCCAAGGTAATAACTTCACGGGAGGGTACCGATCGATGGGAGGGCCGCTACCTGTGAAGGCGTCGATGGTGGCTGCGCTGCTCTGCTGCCTCCCTCTCCTCGCTGCCACGGTAATGGTGTACTCTGTACCGGGCTCTAGATCAGTCAGAGTGGCGGTAGTGACGTCCATAGGAACGGTTTTCTGAAAGAAGAGGGAAAAAATGAGAGCGCTCGTTAAAAGCCAGGGGGGGACGATGAATGAGCGTGTCCATCCCCGGGTGGCTTTTTCATAAAAATGACTCTGCCGTATGTTTATCTTTGTACCTGTCCTCCTCGCGGCACCTCGATCTATCCTATTTATGAACTATACATCAAGATGGCGAACCGCGCTTAATCCATGGGCCCTCCGTCTGTACATCCATCCATCCATCTTCCCGTCAATCCATTTATCTGTCCAACCTATCCAACCGTCCGCCCGGCAGTCTTACCTCTGTGGTTGCACCGGCGGAGGACGTGTAGGTAACTTTGTAGTGATCGATCGGACCCGATACCACGCCCCACACTAGAGTTATGGTGTCGTCTGTGGAGGCGGTGACGGTGAGGTCCATGGGCACATCCAGACCTAGTGCAGAACACACGGGGTGCTTTAGGGGAGAACGCCTAATTTGTATTGGCCGGCATATCAAGACACTCGAAACTACTATCAATGTGGATGAAAAGAAACCAAGATTTTACAGGAGCTGAGCGCCCCGCATCACACCTCTGTTGCAGGTGCTCCAATGCATAAATACAACAGCAACCAAAAACTAGGACATCATATTTACTGGGAGCTGCAAGACATCCGATCACAGATTTGGAGGACTACGTAACCGAGACCAAAGAGTCAAAGGTTTTGCACTTAAAAATCTGAACACAATGAATGCATCTATTTTCCTCTCTATTATGAGAGAGAAAAATGGCTTTACAAAACGTTGACCTAAATGATCTAATTTCCCTAATGGTTTTCGCTCAGGAGCGCTGACCTGAAACATTAATTTTGGATTAGAATGACAAAACAGCAAAACAGGCCATGGGTCATGATGTTACGCTTCCAGCATAAACAGTCCTACAGTGGTTTATGCCTGCTAATGCTATGCTAGTTCTGCACTAGCTCCGCTAGTTCGCTAAAGGTACGTCATAGCATGGTAGCACAGATGTAACATGTGGGTGTTAACGCAATGTTACCCGTTCTGGCGTTCATTGTTGCTGGTGTACTCTGGTTGGCGCCTTGCATCGCAGAGATGCCAATACCATATTCTGTACCTGGCATCAGGTCTACACAGGAGAGGACGTGGAGGGAGGGAGAGAGAGAGAGAGAGTCATACAGTCATACAGATAAATGGGGGCTCTATACACAATGAATTAACTATTCAGTTCTGTGCTTTTCTGTTCATTTACACGGTGTACTTCTAGATATCCATACACATACTGCGGATAAGATTGAAGTTTCACTCAGTAAAACCAATACAATTTCTCCACCGAGTACATCCTGTTTAAAAAAACAAAATAGGGAAAAAACTATATAAGACAATGTGCACCTCGGCAGCATCAGGCTGTGCGCCCAGCAGTGAGTCGAGTGAGTTGGGAAAATGAAAGGAAATGAGACCGGCCAGGGAGCGTCACAGTGACACCGCAGAACAGCGTGAGGCCATCTTCCGATAGGACGTTATATCGCGGTTGTAAAATGATGACGCTGTCCGTATGAACGCCGTCTCAAAATATGTCTCCCGTTACAGCCGGTGCATTTTTTTCCACACTTATTCGAATTCCTCTAACTGCCTTTGGCCTGGGGTCGTCGTGCCGACTGTCTGCTGCTGTAAAGCGTATAGGCTATAGGCTATATAATTATATAGGCTATATAAATATTGATGAAAGAGAGGTATAAAGCGCTGGCAGATTTCGATCTTACTCCGCAACCGTGAAAAGCAGGTAAGATGAACGCGAATGAGTGAGGTAAAATGATGTCTCCAAGTATATCGGCATGCATGCAGAATATGGAGGAAAAAACATGAAATACGATGCTATTGCTGTTCTCAAGCTAGCTGGCCTGTCAACGGCAACCGATAGCCAGATATAATGCTGATTTAATCATTCCTTTCGGCTTACAGGCCTAGCCTAGCCTACTAACGCAAAGTTATGAATAGCAAGCTTATGAATGTCATAATTCATCGCTAGTCTATTACTCAAACGTGCCTAGTAGCCTTATACTGCATTTGTTAATGGCTTTATTATGTATGAAACAAGAATGGGGGGAAAAAGGGGATTTGCAGACGATTGCTTCCCCCGTGTGGCAGAAGAGAACGCAGCAGCTCATGACACATTGGAGACAGACGTTAGAAGATGCACTCTCGCGAGGTATAAAGTTGGGTTTTTTTGACGGTTGAACCCTAAACCGGAATTATTTGGGGAGAGGTTTTGGCGGTTTTAAAAAATGGACGTCGCCCAACCCCACCGCAGTGCGGTAACTCTTTTATATTGGCTGTGCCCTTTAAAAACACCCTGTCCTTTTCACAAAACACCCCAGCCGGCCCCTGCTCTCGTGACAGCCTTTCAACACACCTACAGGGTCACGAGAAGCGTCGTTCACCGCATTCAGCCGGCCAAGCGCCGGAGCTTTGGAAATAAACCAAACGCCTCTCCCGCCCTTTATTGAGGTCCAAATAACATCCCCTCTAATAACACTAAACAGGCGAGGCAGGGTCTTCTAAGCCTCATAAAACCTCCGTAGCTCTCAACGGGAAGGAGAAACGGCACGTGAACGACTGAAACCGAGAATGTAAGCACATTGGAAATGAATGTTAAATAAACGGAGCCACGCGTGACATGCTCCTACTGTCGCCTACCTGTTAGGGTGGTCCTGGTGGTGGCTTCATCGTTGCGCGGTACGATGACCTTGTCGTACTGGTCTCCCGCCAGGGTGCTGTACACCACCTGGTAGCCCTCCACCTACACACACGCGGTTGCTGTTAAGTTTCCTGCGGACGCGTCACTCAAGCTCTGCTGAAGGCGCTGCCGCAAAGGCCTCCGCGCGCTGATCAATTTAAATGGCCTGGATGAGTGAGTCTGAGCGGGATTTAATACGCCTCTGTTGTGAGGACAAAGGACGCGAGAAAGTCCAGCTTCTGTTTGCGCGCTAGGCTGGAGCGTCGGTGTGCGGAGGGCTCAAGGAACGCAATCACTTTTGTTAAGATGTTTCATGTGTCACGTAGATGGCACGGCCATGCCTATTCCAGCTTGCTTGCATCGTTTTACGTTCCTAAAGTAATCCATATTTAAATAAACACATGGGTGGTGTGTACTTAGGAATCATACAACGGCGACGAGGAGCCTATGCTATGACGCAAGTTCAGCATTAAGATAGGATATCGTTTTGTAAACTGGCTTCACTAAGCCTAACCAAACACAATCATGGATATGCGGGGGTTATCAACTCGTTAAGTCAACCCAGGTTTTCCCAATCTTGCGATGAGCGCGTTCACATAAGGTGTTTACATTGTTGTTACATTGGTGTTTGCACCATATGTCCAATCGCAAACATGGACAAGTCTACCAAAGCCGCAAACTATAATATTAAACAAATATGAAGTATTCACACATCAATCACACAGCTGCTGAAAAGAAAGATGGTGAATGTGAAGAGACTTATACAGGCTATGACTGCCCCATCATTAGCCTAAGACGCGAGATCGATCATAATTACAATTGTGTATTCCATTGATGTGTTGCTTAGATGTAGGCTATTGTTATGGCGTGTAAGACAATCTTTGCCTTATTATTTCAGCTGCAATCCCGGCAGTGCATCTGGTCTTGGGAGCAAATAAAAAACGAATATAAAAACATCTTTCAAACCAGTCATTCAAACTTTGACGTGTCGTACTGGTAACATATGGCTCAAGAAGCTAACAAAGATAAGCCATTCACTCCGCCGAGAGATCTATATATCTTTCATATAGACACTCGTCAGGGTAAGCCAAAGGGTTTTGTCGGTCTCTAAAGACTCTTGCCTTCCTAAGAGACCCTCTCACTACTGGCACACCGAGAACCATGGGATCTTCTAGGAATGGTGATGCCATTTTTTGAGAATTGATTGGTCAGGTGGTTCGAACATAACCTGCTCCGGAGCAGGTTAGGTGTGCAGCATAAATTACCAGCATAAGTTCCTGCTTCATAGTGTCTGCCTCAGATCTTGTAGAGGGCGGCACTAGCTCAGGAGATAGAGATGGTTGTCTGGCAACCGGAAGGTTGCTGGTTCGATCCCCGGCTCCGCCTAGCTAATTGTCGAGGTGTCCCTGAGCAAGACACCTAACCCCAATTGCTCCCGACGAGCTGGCTGTTACCTTGCATAGTTGACACCGCTGTCGGTGTATGAATGGGTGAATGTGAGGCAATGTAAAGCGCTTTGGATAAAAGCGCTATATAAATACTCCACTTACCATTTGTAGAGAACCAAAGTATACACAAGCCCCACCCATCTGGCATCACCCAAAGGAAAGATTTAACTGCAACACTGACCTCCGCCTCACTGTTATCCCATTCCAGTTCCAGGGTGGTGGAGGTCTTAGACAGCAGGCGTAGGTCCTTGGGGGCATCAATCTCTGAGAAGAACGATAAAACTGACAATGTTGGGGACACTGAGACCATTTCTCAGAAATGGTGCACAGGTCAACATCAGCAATTCATTCCCCAGATTCAAGAGTTAAAGTCATGCTCACAGTGTTCCATTTTATAAAGTCACGAGGCGAACGAAAAGCGCCGCTGAATGCTTTTCACAAGTGGACCGGCCTTGGTGTCGAACGCACACACGGAACATGTATAAAACGTGAGAGGATTTATGTAAACGCTCGGCAGAGCAGTTACATATTTCACTGCAGACGTCACGGGCGATGTACGCCATAGTCTTTATTACGTGTCGCATTCGTGCGAGTCGTCCGACTTTTGAGAATCCGATCGACCGATTTTCAACATAATGGCGCTTGATGCTGCGATGTTCTACGCCTTTCCGAATTACAGTTAGTGTCACGTTTCTTGTCGTAATATCCGCAGCGGTTCCATCTAATGAGGAGAAAACAAACGCTTGGCGGGCCAACGTTCATCTGCTGCGCCATCAAAGATCAGTAAACGCCGTGCGCAACGTTTACCAAAAAAAAAAACACGAATCCAAGTTTGAAGCAGATGTTCACCAGCCTCTCTAACGCGGCCCGGCAGCGGTGTCTGCCGCGACTATCAATCACTAGGATTTTCATTTGCATACACGGAACAAAACACACACACACACACAAACGACACAGCACACACACACAACTTGCGCGTTCGTCTCGACTCACCGGTGGTGAACTCGGTGGAGATGGATCCGCTCTCGTTGCCTTTCCTCACTCCGCTGACAGACACGTGGTAGCGGGAGCCAGGCCTCAGCACCTGCCATGCACCACAAGAACACACTTCAAGTCCCTCTACTGTTTACCGCGCATGCTGGTTGGGTGTGGCGGCGTTCCCTGAAGCCTACAGCTGCAGATCACACGCAAACACAGGCGCACGTCGTGAGTCCACCTTGACGCTGTTGCACGACACAGTGTTTTTAACAGTCTTTTAGCAACAGGCTGGTTATGGCCCAGATGCTTGTTGCCAGGCATCCAGGAAGTCTGTCGGTCCGTTGATGACCGTGCCGTTGATGATGGTGTCAACGAGTTAACTATGAGCCGGTGTATAAAATCAGTACAGGAGTAACACATGATCCTGTACGGACTAAATACATACGGTACTGAATACACACTAACTGTGATTCTCACAGTGTCACGAGTGTCCCAACCGTCATTCTTGTTGTCATGTATGTGTATGTGGTGGACTGAATAAAGTTGATTGTATCGTATCTTGTCAGTCTCTCTCTCTCTCTCGCTCTCTCTCTCTCTCTCTACTGACTTGTAGTGAGTACTGGCTGAGTGTGGGCTGGAGGCGGAAGGTGGTCCGAGGCCCCTCGCCCCCCAGCAGGCCGTAGCGCAGCACGATCTCGTCGATCTTGGCCTTGGGCGGCGTCCACTCCACGAACGCCACCGTGTCAGACACGTCGCGAACCATCAGCTGGGTGGGGCCGTCGATCACTAGAGGGGAGTGAGAGTGAGAGAAGGGAGGGACAGCGGAAGGAATATAAACAGAGAACATACTGTATGTGACTATGAGTCTTCTAATTGTCACACTAACGAGTGTAACACTCATTTTCTATTTTTGTTTAGTTTATTTGTATGTAAACTTAACAGCATTAGGGACCTCATTGGTGGGGGGTACCGACCAATACGTCCACAATTATTCTCTATTAACTGATTCCTCCCACCGAAATGATACACACAGCTATCACAAGATATCTCTTACAGAGCACCAGTTAAACACTGGTGTGATACATTTAAAACACAACCCTCACATATGTATGCCGTATCATGTTACATATTAAGGGGATCAAATTCTGTTGGGGGGGGGCAAAATGGGCTGCAATTTTACAGGGAATATTCTAATTCAGTATGGTACAGCAGAGCGTGTGAACTGTTATCACTTTGAGTGTTCATATTGTGTATGATTCAATGCACATTTACTGTCTTGTTCTGCCAATGAGGTCCATCATGACGCATACTCAACATTGTTAGAAGGGCTTTTTTCAATTTCCTTAGTATCAGTGCAATTATGAGTTTTGCCAAGATACTATTTTTAAAACTATTTTTGCTTAGACTGTGTCAGTCTGCACAATGGTGGTGATGATCTGAGGTCTCTTTTATGCTCTGACACACAAATGGAAGGTTTTGCCAATTGAGTTTGTGCAGGTGTGGCGTGAGCGAGACCAATTGGTAATTAGAGTTTGGCGTTTGAAGGCCAGTGTTTTCCATGTGAACAAACGAGCCTTGATTATGAAAATGATGCTAAATTCTGAGATTGTCTGTGTAGAGTGATAAAAATGTGATTTTGAATTGTTATTTGTTATCAGTGACAGAAAAGGAATTGTGCTGACAGTTTTGCAGTCTTTGCTGTTGACGCATGAGCTTCACGTTGTCACCATTGTGCGCACAGTTCCAGATTTAGCGTGTAAACAATTGAGAAAAAGTCTCGGTGAGATTTAATAACTATTTTCCAGGAGCAACCTGGCGAAGAGCAGCACGAAACATCATTCCTACCTCTCCCTAAACGATCGCGAAGGCTGTGTTGAATACAGGAAAAGCACTACATGTCCTGCTTCGTTATCCACACTCCTGTCCTGTGCTCAAGCAACCCCCGAGCGAGTCATCGCTGACACCGGTGAGTCATCGACGTCGGGGACGTTTATCACTGATGTCATCCACTAATCGATGCGATGAAGTGCGGTCGTCAAAGGTGTCCAGTTCGATTTTCCCAACCCGAGTGTACTCGAGTTTAATGCGCCACTGGCCCGCCACGCTATAGGCGACACACCTGTGTTGAGAACCCCTCGTTTGAATAACGCAATACGGCAACAGAACTAAAATACTAATAATAATAACACAAGGTTGGGTATGTCGTCACTTTTACAGCAAACTGTGTGTTAAGAGCTTCAGCAAATGAAGTAAGGTGTGGGGAAAGGTGCTAATTAGTCTGCTGTAATTAATAGCATTTTTCTTTTTCTTACAGAAGAAGGCGAAGGGTCAAACATCTGCGTACAAATACGCAGGTGTAGCGTGTGGGTGAGACCCCGCCTCACACCTGAGCAAGGTGCGAGGCGGGCGGGGTCTGATATAACGAACAGACGAGCTCCCTGAAATATAAGGTACAACATTACATTGCTAGCTTATCTGATCTAATTAGACTTGTTGTTGTTATTTGTATGTGTGTGTTTTTCTGTGCACATGCACAAGGGCGTTGCATGTTTTCCTTTTCATGAGATATAAATAAGTGAAATGCTGCTTATGTTAGCGTTGTGTATTACTCCCCACACGTGCGCGCACGCACACACACACACAAACACACGCACACACGCACGCACGCACACAGCCGAGAGAGAGCCGTGGTGTACAGCCGAATGCCAATCAGAGTTGCATTTTTTTTTTTGTAGGTGAAAGAAAGCGATTAACAACGGATAATTAATCCCTAATTAAAACAACTGTGGCGTTAATGCTCAAGGTCTCATATTAAACAGAACATTTTCTCGGTCCTTTGCCTCGCTATTTGTAAACACTCGCCCAAGTCAAGATCAAAACCCCGGCCACAATCCCCGGGCCTCGTTATCGACTTTTTTCCCCGACCTTTTTCTTTTTTTCCACTCATCACGCAGGCCAAGAAATAAATAGGCTGCGTGACCTCCCCCCGATTCAGGAACGAATTAGAGCAGGGTGCTGCCGCTAACGTGAGAGATATGTGTGATATATGTGCACCGCAAACAGGACTGTTCTCACGGTGACGGAGGCGGCTGACAGACCGGGACGGAAGGTACGTGCGGCCCGGCAGAAGATGTGCTCCTCGTGTTGTGTTTCCTCACTGTTGTGTGTTTCTTTCATCTGTAAACGTACACAGAGCGATTAGCGTGAATCGACAGCGCAGTGTATTCATTAGAGGTCGAATACAAAACGTACAACGTGTTTCCCCACGCAAAGTACAAAGCGCTGATTTATTTATGCGTTTGTAATAAAGGACCTACGGAGCGACGTTTGCAATGTTCTCGCGCCTCTCTCACTTTCTATCACACACGACGCACACACATAACACACACACGCGCGCGCGCGCACACACACACACACACACACACACACACACACACGACCTCGAAAAGCAGCATTCAGCAGAGAGCATGCACTCACAGACTCTCTCCATTCGTGTCCATGGTCAGCCCTGCATTATGCATGACCATGTGACTCATTGTACCGGTGATCTTGCACGAGGGGCCACAGAACCCTACTCGATATGTCACACTTTAGAATCGCCAGGCCTGGATGAGGCCCGCGACCGGGGCTGTTGCGTACTGCTCGTTCACCTTGGTCCTTAAGGCATTGGAACATTTCAAATTGGCCCCATGGGGTCTGTCCTATAAAACCTGCCTGGGAAAGACAGTTGCTCCGCTCAAGGGCCCTTCCCGACGTTCC
>OMKP01087958.1:0-11019 GCA_900302375.1 Bathygadus melanobranchus | reverse complement strand
CTCTCTCTCTCTCTCTCTCTCTCTCTCAAGTGCACACACACACACACACACACACTGGCAAAGCAATGTTTCTGTTCTGTTCTGGCTGCATGGCCCTAGCTTCCTGCCTTGTCACCATGAGCTTTTTGCTGGCCAATCACAACGGGTGATGGCAGCGGCGGGAGCCATTGAACAAGTTGATTCCCTGCTGAGCTGACCCATATTAAACCCCCCCCCCCCCACACACACACACACTTGTCAAGCCTGCTCATTCCTCCGTCTACTCCTATGTTCACTTCACATCCACCATCAGCCTCATCAGCTGTGAGGACAGGGCAGTGTCCCCGTCCAGAGGCTGGACCAGGGCAGTGTCCCCGTCCAGAGGCTGGACCAGGGCAGTGTCCCCGTCCAGGGGCTGGACCAGGGCAGTGTCCCCATCCAGAGGCAGGATAAGGGCAGTGTCCCCGTCCAGAGGCTGGACCAGGACACTCAGAGGCTGGACCAGGACACTATCCCGATCCAGATGCTGGACCAGAGACCGGGACAGTGTCCTCAACCTGGAACGCACGTGGGCATACACAGCAGCACAATTATGTGTGTGTGTGTGTGTGTGTTTGCGTGAGAGGGAGAGAGAGAGTGTGTGTGCGTGCGCTGGATCAGTAGGATTTCTGTTTAATCTGTCCTACACAGCAGAGTTCTGGGCTCTCAGAAGCCAACAGCTGTGTCTGGCTACCTACCTCCCCTTCTCTCTTTACTACGTAACAACAAACTATACTCTCTACTCACACACACACATACACACACACGCACACACGCACACACATCACCGTACACAAGCGTGACTCGCTCCCTCACGACGTCGTACAACGCAGTCGTATCTCTTTCACGACATCAGCCCATAACACGCGGTGATACATGGTCGGTTCCACCGTGTCCTGCTTCAGACTGTAATGACACAAATAAAAATCCAGCCATGGAGCTGCTTTGGCGGGGCACCGGGGCGACGCTCTGTGTCAGAGCGCCGGGATCTGTCAGAGCTCTACGCACGCCGCTGCTCGGAGGGCTCGCCTGTCAGATTTGGCCTTATTTATCAGTTTCCCAGTGATTCTGCGCTTTCAGCTTTGTCATTTTCTCCAGACGGATCGCTGTGCCGGCTCCCCAGGGACTCGTTCAACACAGGGGGATATATATATATATGTATATATACACACACATACATAGATATATAGATAGATAGATAGATTACAGCAGGCCGCCCCGGCCTTCTACAATAGTTATCGGGATTATTTGAAAATAAATGAAAGAAAAAAAGCACAACAATGATAATCTACATCTTGAGATAATCTACATGAGTGTAGTCCAGCTGGGGTCTAAAAATAGCCCAACTCCCACATCCTCTCAGTGGGGCCCGATGACTTAATGATTCGGGCTGTGTGTGTAATATAGGTCGGGAAAAGCACGCACACACACATATGCACATAGATATGCACATGAACACACACCCATCCAAAAATACAAATCTACTATACTGTATAAACCTGCGGAGATTTGCACATTTGTGCACATTTGCACAAAACGCACACGCACAGATGCAAACGTGTGTGAGTGAGTGTGTGTGTGTGTGTGTGTGTGTGTGTGTGCCCACCAGTTCCCAGTAGTGAGTGGTGTTTTCACACTTGTATGGGGAGATTGCTATTTCTGTACAGAGCCAGAAAACTCAATTATTCATAACTGCCTGCTGCACTCACTTTACCTCAATAAGAGACAGGGGTGGGTGTGGCTCCAGCTGAGTGCCAGTGTCCATGTGTGTCTGAGTGCGCGTGTGCCTCGGCGTGGGGTCCGTGTACCAGGCGATCGCTGGGTTAGGACTGCTGACATGCCACCCAGTAGGGCGACGGGTAAGACAGGGAGGCGCAGTGTAACCCCATCAAGCGAGGAAGACAGAGCAGAGCGCCTGGGAGTTGGAGACCCAGAGTGCCGTAAAAGAAGAAAAAGGAATTGGATTCTTTATCGGTTCAGCTCATTTTTTGTTCACTTCATGCATGTATTACATGTATGAAGCATAAACCCATGTTACAGTTTGTTATTATTAAATAGGCATTGCTGTTTCTATGTTGTTCTCATTATTTTTAATGAAGGACCAAACGATGTACATGGTTATTTTTGTTGTTGTGATATTGTAAACAACGCTGTAATAGGCATCTTATGACAAAATAAACCCCCGATTTTGAAGGAGAGGACAAGAGGAGCAGATCTGAATGAAATTGTCTGTACAACAACTAGTATTATTACATAGTCCCTTATATCAATCATTCAGCTGGGTGACCGTTGCATGTTCATCGGTTTTACTCCATGTTTCGTTTTAAGATGAGTTTTGAACGGTGATCAAGCTAGCGGGGGACAGGCTACCGTAGGCTAACTGAACTACGAGACATTCGGTTGGTCACAAGACGCCGACACAGTGGATTACACTCTTATTTCCAAGTGGGCTTTCAAGTGTTTTCTTCGGGCAAAATGTTTTCCCTCGTTGTTTTCCCCAGCATGTTTTCCCCCTTTCTGTTTTCGATCGGACATTTTCCGTTGGACGAGCCGTTGCGGGGACAATTTCCTTTTTTATGACCGTGGTCTTTATTGTCCCCAGGGCTGCGGTCACAAGGAGTCAGATGCGGGTCGGCCTGACAAGGTAGGACCCTGTGGCATCTGATTTCACTAATGGAGCACTGGGGAACACAGCTAATATCACGAGTCCGCCTCTTAACTCTTAATCCATCACTAGGTCAAACAGAGGCAAACGGTGCATTGTCGCCCTCCAATTTAACAATGAATCTCTTGACTGCTGCTGCAGTCTTCATATTAATAAACCGAGACCGCTCCAGCAGCAAATAACTGTTTAGCCAAAAAAGAATAAACTGTTTTAATAACATATCTGCGAAACAACGAGCGTAAGATAAAATAAATGAAGTATTGTCTTAATACACTGCTAATGTCCCTGATCAGTGCTTACACAGTGCTATAAGCTGTTGTAGCAAGCCAATCTCGTTTCCTTTCCTTGAGTGCCGCAAACACAGCGAATTAACTAGAAAGCCTGGAGATCTGAAAACACACACATTGTGAATTGGAATTAGAACTGTAGTTGGCAATTAAAAGATCTAACTGAATTAGTACGTGACAAGGTATACAACATACAACCATGTTTACATGGGCATCACCCACAATGCACTGGGAAATGGGCTGATCCCCCATGGGTGTACCATACGTACTTCTACTTAACAGTTGAGCCATAAGCCTTTACTAGTACCTGGGAGGCGGAAAGTGTCAACACCAGTCTATTTCAGTGTGCTACTGGCCTTATTTCCCTGAGGTCAAACTACCAGGCATATGCAGTAGCGTAACACGTGTACACCCTGAGAACCGTTCCCTCACCGTGAGACGAGACACCGTAGGCCTTAGTGGCTTTTTACATCAGCTGTGGCCTCTGCAAAAAAGCCTATGTACACAGAATGCACAAGCCACATACGACACACACACACACACGCACAGGCACGCACACACACACACACAGATCCTCATATACCCCCCTTTGCGCTTTAATCTGTAAGCCAGGGTGGATCTATGGACAATTCAAAGCGTCCCCAGAGGGTTTCAAAGGGGATCGGCGGCCAGCGTTCACTCAATGTGATCCCAGCCTTCTTGTGTCTGCAGTTTACATACAACACACATCCACCCCCTGCCATGTAGGTGTTTATATATCTGTGGGTCTTTGTGTACGTGTGAGCATGAGATGGAGGCATATAAAGAGGGAGAGAGAGAGAGAGAGAAAGTAGTAAAGCGATTGAGAAGGAAAGAGTGTCAAGAGAGAGAGAGTGGACAAGGGAGAGAGAGAGTAAGAATAGACTGAGTAGGAAAGAGTGTAGAGAAAGAGAGAGAGAGACACAATAGTGACAGAGCGAACAAGCAAGAGACCACAAGAGAGAGCGCAAGAGAGAGAGATGTAGAGCAAGAGCGTGAGGGAGATAGAGAGCGAGAGAGAGAGAGATAGAGCGTGCAAGAGAGAGAGAGGGAGAGGTGGGGGAGGGGGAGGGGAAGAGAGACACCGGGTGAGAGAGACACAGGGGGTGCTGTGAAGCTGAGTGGCATGCTGTATGTCAGCAGTGCAGAAGACTGTAGCACACCTCCTGGTTCCGGGGTGAGTCACAACTGCACGCTTGCAGAAGCAGTAGGAGACATCCCAGCTAACCATCGACACAGCGCTGACTTTCAGCTTGCATCAAATGTGCGGGTGTGCTTTTGCAACGCCGGGACATGTCGCAAAGGAAGAAGAAGAAGAAGAAGTGTGTCTCATATTGTGTGTCTGAGCTACAGTACATGAGGGGGGGAAATGGAAAACTCAAAGTGTTAAGCCAAAAATCTGAACACACCCACACACACATACACGCACCACAAACAAACAAACAGATTTGCGTCTCACATTTAACACCTGCCTCCGAGTGCTGTTGGGGAACCTGTGTCTAATTCCAGTGGAAGAGAGGCTGGGGCCCATGGAGCCGTGAGCTTATCGCAGCCGTGCAGACCAGGAGCTGCCGGCCCGCACCTCCCCGCCTTACACGGAGGAGCCATCGATTTGATTCCTCCTTAAAAGCCGGGTCAACCTCAACAATGGCGGTCTTATGGAAAAGCCATTACCCCAGGTGAATTCAGAAACGCTAACCCACATACGTGCTCTCTCGCTCTCTCTCTCCCCCTCTCTCTCTGTCTCTCTCTCTGGCAGTCCTTCACACAACCAATGGGGGGAAGAAGATAAAGATGAGAGAGAGCGAGAGAGAGAACACTCACTGCTACACCACCCCATTGCACATGAAAACAAGACCAGTCGGTGACGACGAAGTCTACTGCAACGCTACGCTATGCCGATCCTGAAATTATGGTTATCCGATGTTCAAGCAAACATCGGATGAAGTATGTAGTGGAGAGAGCTATAAGACATTGGCACCATGCATATGAGGGCTAAGACCTCAAGATACATGTGAAATGCATATGAGATGTTTACCTAAGGCCACATACATAATACATGAAAGGTAGTGGTCCACACTCCTTCGTGTGATATGCATGTATGCTACCGGATCGATTCTTGTATGGCCATGACATTGTGTTAATAGAGTGCAAAACCTTCTTTTAATTGTGTTAGCATACGGCATTGTTAATTGGGTTAGCAAAGATCGCATCAGAGCTGGACTGCTGACTCCTGCTGTCCACTATTGATCGGACACTCCCACTTGTGATGTCACTATGTCACAATGAGAGTTTTAGTCACATGACAATTTTGAAACGGCTTGTAATGGTTAATCACACTCCCACCGGGTGGTAAAATAGGGACCCTTTAATAACCCGTGTCTGAACGTGCAGTTTAAGTGTGGCTGAATAAAAGTGTCTGACTAAATAGTAATCGAAATAATAGTTGACAAATGCGTTAGCTGGTGGTAATGAGGAGAGGGAAAGTGTGTTTTTACAGTGGATCAAAAAAGCAACACAAAAAAACAAGTACATTATATAAATAAATGTGTTTGTGTGAGAACGTATTTGCATGACAAAGAGCCAGCGATAGAGTCAGGGGCTAAGAGAGATAACTTCTCTGGAACAAGGCTCCTTCATGAGGAGGTGAATACATAAAGACTGAACGATGCAAAAAGCAGCTGAAAATAGTACAAGCTTGCCCCTCAACAAGACAAATAAATCAAGCAACTTTTGGATTCATTCATTAATTCCATGTTCATCAAAATGATGAATGATGAAGTGGAAGGAACAATATAAATATCCCACCGTACAAATGTAACATTTACACATATTGATATTTTAATTTAATGAACTGACTGTCTGAAGCGCGCCAAAATATCTGCCCATTTTATCTGCTGGATGAAAAATGCAAACTAAATTAAACACACCGTAAAAAGAAAATAATTTTCACCTATTCACAACGGCAAATTAAATATGTTTGCCACTCATTTGAAATCCAAAGTAATAAATCTATCTTCCTCTGCTTTTGTTGTTAACAGTGACGTTAACTCGTCCACACTGGCAGGCTTCGCATCTCAACCAACAACACTGCGTTCCTGCAGCGTTGTATTGGGCTGGCTATAGTGGCGTCGTGTCACTGTTGTACAATGCAATCATATTCATCCCCGTCCCTGACACTAATATCCTGTACAGGTAGCCTACATCAAATGAGACAAGTGAAACACACAACAGATGTCATGTTCACATTGTCTGGCAGGTTCAGTTATGTCACTTTCTGCCGCCTACCAAAATAGCTCATTGCCTCCCTCCGTGTTTTCTTTCAGTTTGCTTGTGTGCTTGATAACCACAAAGACAAGACAGTCAGTGTATGCAGAAATACCTACGCCAAAACAGTCACCAACCACATCATCCATACTGTGACACACACACACACAGGATGTTCAATCCCTCTTTGCCATACCGCGAAGCACACACAAAGACAACAAGACTCAGTCAGACATCAAGATCGTTAATGCATGTTCATCTCCACATACAAAGACATATAAATACAGACGAATCAAGTACCGAGTATCCTCCCGACATTAGCGGCCGTTAAACAGTGCCAGCGACGACAAGGTCTAAACGGATCATGTAGCAGTTGATGTTTTGGTGTGAATGATCCCCTTAAAGGCTGAGTGCTGTCTCTGGAGTGGAGCCCGGGCCCATGCGATGGGCTCCCCTCGAGCAACTCTTATTAAGCAGCGCGACTACAGAGCGAGGATTCTCTTACCAAACCAATCGATACAGGATCTGCCTCTCCCCGTAGGCCCCACCACCACTCCGCGCGCCCCTCGCATCTCCCATCGCTTCCAGACATCACAACCGGATATGGTGTGTGTGTGTGTTTATCTATCGGTACAGCATGTATATCTTTGTATATGTTGTTTGTGTTCATGTGTTTGCTTCAAAGCTGTGCTCTTAAATAATGAATACATTATGAATATGTAAATGTTGCAATGCAATCTGCAACTTGCTAAATTACAAATCGTCTTGTTGCTCTATGATGTATAGATATACAGATCTCTTTTTTTTCTTATTTATACAAACATGCTGTATTCTTACAAGGGGTATATTTGACATAATTTTGATCTTGACCAATGTTTACGCCCCCCGATAAACTGCAATAGACTGACCCAGTCCCACCCATCACTAGATTAATTTTCTAGCATCAAACAGCAAAATGGGTTAACAAACACCGTCTGGAACACTTTCCTCCATGAATAAATAAACGGCCCAGAAAATGTGACTGCATCGTGTGTCCACGTTGCTCTTTGGGGGTGAAGTTTGATCCAGCCTGACCCATACCTGTACGGCAGAGGAATCGATAAATCAGCCAGCGGTGTAAAAGGTTATCTTAGCTAGACATACACGACCTCCACATGCATGACTGGAAGAGGCATGAATGGAATATGGATATCGTATCATATGGATCATAATGACAAGAGACGCCAGGACGATGAGGATAATAGGGCAAACACCAGGATAGTAGTGTTTGCCACTCACGTGTGTGTACCACAGAATCATACATATTCATATACAATAAAAAATCCATGAACAGTTTACTGACACCGTAATGGAGACAACTAGCACAATTGAGTCCTAAGTATTCTAAGAGTATATTTTTAGGCGGACGCCGTTTATTAGAATCATTCTCAGCTCGAAGGGACTCTTTAAGCTCGCCAAAAATGAATCATCGGAGAACTACACAAAAGCAAGCAAGCACGGTGAATGAATTACCGCAAATGCATATTAATGAAACTTTCTGGTCCATAAGGCAACCAAAACGTGCCAATACTCTCATGGACGGCTGGTTCTCTATCTGCGCAACGTCCACATGGCTGGCATGTCTAATAGGAAGATGTCGTGCAGTCTGTTATCAATGCGCGAGAGTGCCATTATGAGCGCACGTGTAATCTACAATGCCGGGCCTACACTAATGACACCATTATTCTGATTCCATTAAATACATGACAGTGGTAAAATATATCAGGAAGTCCATTGAAACCGGTGCAATGTTGAACTGGAACGTCGTGTCTTTTCTGACGCCATCTTGTAGAATCACATTATCATGTGCAGGACATGAACTCTGGTATGGAGATGTGATGGGAGTGTTATGTCACGCGACGCTTTATGTACGAACCGATACTCATTCAGTGCCAAGTGGGTTCAATGATTTTTCCCGTTGAAGTAAATAAAATAGCAAGCTGCTTGCGTGTTCGTTCGTACAAACGGCATTCGCCGTAGATAATAGCAAATTACGCCGCCGACGAATTTGTTGCAACGATAAAAAATAAACGCATAGGGGTGTGTGTGTGTGTGAGAGAATGTGTGTGTGAGTAGGGGGCACTTGTACGTAGCGCCCGTGCTAACAAGTGTGCGGATTCATCAACTGGCAGAGTGTGAAAATAATATGCTGCAAGATCCTACGGCAAGCTGTTAGCGGATGCTCCCAAAGCCCCGGAGTGTGCATGCTGCTGGAACGAAGAAAATGACTGAATTTACACACACTGGTTACACGTTCGCACGACACACGTAAGGGATACATTTTTTTGTCTTGTTTTTTTGTAATTAAGATTTCAAAGCACAAAGGGATAATTGTTGGCTCCCCGCTGCATCCTGAAAACTATATCTTCGCCCTTTCCTCAAAGGCGGCCGAGATGAAGATCTGAACGTACGCTAGTCTAAGTCTACGAAAGTCGGTCTATGGAAGTACGGAAGCCATGCAATATTATTGTTTTGGGTTCTGTTATCTCGAGATGAGACACAAGTTATTTATCTCGTGATCACGACAAGACAGCAAACTTTTTCTCGTGATCGTGACTTATTGATCTTGTGATAGCGAGATAACAAAAGTTGTTCCCTCGGGATCACAAGATAAACAATTATTGTGAAAGCATGAACGACATCTCTCAGCGACGTCTCTCAGATATCATTCTGTAACCATGAAGACGTCCCGGTCCCTCTAGTTGGCTGGCTATGAAGTCGACCACCTGCCCAGGGTCACTGTAATGCTGACGTAAACTAATTTGTAAGTTGTCAATTATTGATGAAAATAATCAATGCAATTTCTGCATGAATCATCAATGCATCAATCCGTGGTCAATTAAAATTGAATGTGGTCATCCATCACAAGTAGCAGTTATCAGTCAGTCCACAATGTATGGAAGTCCATAGAGGCAATGTGATCATAGTAGGCTTGGCTAACTGAATGAGGTCACCTGTCACCTGTTGTTAATGCTTACCCAACAAATGTGTATCTCATTATCACGAGAAAACAGCTTTTGTCATCTGTGATTTTGTCATTGCGATCACAAGATCAATGAGTTGTGATGACGAGAGAACAGTACCCAAAATAATAATATTTCATGGCTTCTATGGACTTCCGTATTAATGCTTCCACAGCATTCATTTCAATGTTTGAAAAATCCTTACACTGTTGTGATTTCAACCATAATGTGCATAACATTGTATATTGTATATTGCATAGTGCATAGCAAGTAAAACAATTCACACCCAAAGAAATGAGAGGAACCAAGATAAATGTGAAACACAGTGAAGCCTACTGTCAGAATATCAATTGGGCCGTGTCCAAAGAGGGTTTTCTCACAGCCAATCAAGCGCTTGGTCTTGTTTTTTGAACATTTTGTGACATGTTACACCGGTACTCTCTTCTTGTTGCTTTATGGTATATATGGTTTATTTTACAGAAACTTACTTTATGCAAACTACACTACATACACTTCCTTCCTTGTTTCTTCCTTTCTATCTTGCTCTCACTACTACCTATATGCTCATCATTTCCTTGCATACTCTCCTTGGCCTCTCTGGTGCATGTACTAGCCCTATGCACAGTGTTAATAATTGAACACAATTCAGACAGACAGTGGGTTGTGGAGCCCTGAGTCTGTCGGCCCTATGGATCCATGGCTCTGATGCTGCGTGGCTAGACCGGGCTGAGGTCCATGCCAGCACGCCAAGCCCAGACAGAGGGCATGTGGATATAATGGCTGTAATATATATAAAGTTGGTTCAGGCAAATAATAGTTAATAACAGAATAACAGAAAATGACATCACTTTGCTGACATATGACATATCACGTTATTACAATACCCAAAATCTAAGACGATATCTAGTCTCAGTCAGTATCATATATTGTATATAATATCCATATATTATCATATATAACACACACACACACACACACACAGAACAAAAAACGACGCACACACACACGAAAACTGCGAGATCCGCGAACAAGCGACAGACCAGTCTAAGGTCACGCGTCTACACTGCCTTGCTTCACGGTCACTTCCCAGGAAGCCAGAGTAATGATGTATGTGAAGACATGTAAAGCCATTCACAAGCACAATGACATCGTTCCGGGTTCATGAGCAATAAATAGCATGTGACCTATAAAATAACACTCTCCCCTGGAACCTCCCATTTAATGGTCATCCACGCGGTGTTTAAAACCTGCAAGTGGGGGCATTCACAAAACACTCAATAATACAATACTCTTCTTCTGGAACATATAGGCTAGCAAGAGAGAGAGAGTTCTGTGTGTGTGTGTGTGTGTGTGTGTGCGTGCGTATGTTGTGTGTGTATGTGTGTGTGTGTGTGTCTACAATCAGAGGGAGTGGGGAAGGAAACGAGAATGTGAATGAGAGTAAAAAAAAAGAGAGAGAGTGTGATGCAGATAGATAGAGAAAGGTAGAGGGGCGAGAGAGAGAAGATTGGGAGTGAGAGAGAGAGCGAGCGTATGAGGGAGCCACCGCCAGAGAGAGAGAGAGAGAGAGAGAGTTGAGACTGAGAGCGAGCGAGAAACAGAGGCGGAGAGCGAGAGCGGGTGAGAGACAGAGGCAGAGTGAGAGTCAGAGTTAGAGAGAGAGAACGCAAGAGAGAGAGAGAGAGAGAGAGAGAGAGAGGGCGAGAGAGAGTGCAGGAGCGCTCGGGTCCAGGTGTGTGAGCGTATCCCCCAGAGAGTTGTT
>OMKP01087952.1:0-11362 GCA_900302375.1 Bathygadus melanobranchus | reverse complement strand
CAGTGCACCAGAGAGAGAGAGAGAGAGAGAGAGAGAGAGAGAGAGAGAGAGAGAGAGAACTGGGGTAGAAGGGAAGAGAGTTGAAGTTTTTCCAGCTTCACCTCAAAAGTGGGTCACCAATATGCTTTGGTTTAAATGCAGATAAACAAAAACACAAAACAGACAGATATGCCTACAGGCACACCCACACACACACACACACACACACACACACATGAATATATTATATTGTCTGTTATATGAAATTATGAGCTGCGGTAGATGCAGCTGAGTGGATATCTTACCGGTTTGAGCAGAAGAGTAAAGGGCTTCTGGATGGTGCAGGTCAGGCTATGGGACTTATGGTCATTGCCTCAGATGAGACGAAAGTAAGAATCCATTGGTATCTATTTTTGGGGACGGCAATGGTCTGTTGCATCTGCTCAATATATAACATAATCCTAAATAAAATATACATAATATTTACTTTTAAACTGCATCGATCGGGCTACGATCGATTGCATGATGGATGACAGTGTGACAGCCCCATTGGACATATACACACCAGCCAGGCAGATGTAAATCAGGTTAATACACACGCAGGTCCTGTATAAAGTGTCATATTCGTGAGAGTGTGGAAGTACTCCTCCGCAGCACATTTAAGACGATACATATTGGATTAATGCTTGAAGGGGCATGTCTGCAATGGCTATTTCCTTATGTGTGCACTCACACGCAAACATACACACACACAGCAAATGTACAGACGCACGCACACACACACACACTTGGAATTACCGCACACAAGTCTATGCAAATATTGGCCTACATTATCCTCGGTACTGAGATGAAGTCAGCGGTCCAAAGCCAAAATGCCATATTCATTAAGAACAAAAATACATTACTGCCACACACACACACACACATATGTAAATATACATACATACACCTAAAGACAGCTACTAAGAGTAATGTGATCAGTATGCAGGGGGATTGTGTTTGTCCACACACACACACACACACACACACACACACACACACCTCCTCTAACAGGAAGACGTGAACGTTCTCCGGGTTATTTGTAAAGCTGCGTGCCAAGGGCTGGGCGACTCCCGTCGCCACGGTGACGGTTTTCTTAGTAAACGGTGTAGGTCAGGGAGGGTTTCCATCGTCCACGACTGGAGGACATTTATCTGTGGCTGACTTGCATGATGGGACCATTTCCCTGGTCAGTAGTGGAATATGACCCCTTGTGGGCCCACACACAGCTTAACCCAACCCTGCCAGACGCACACAAACACAAACACACACGCACACGCACACGCTTGCACACGCATGTCTATGTGTGTGTGTGTGTGTGTGTGTATGTGTTGGGCATGACGAGCACACTCAGAACAACACACATGCACACACAGCTATACAGGGGGTCGGTTGACTCCCACGCTGATAGGTACTGTGTTCGACTCCCAATGTCCGCCCACTCCTTAAAGGTGCAACACATTTACTGTACTTCCTAGATATGAAACTAATTGGCACACAAACACAGTGCTGTAGCCATGGAATCAAGTGACACACTGGATCAGTTGAGACTGTAATAGACTCTACCCACCTAAAAACATGTATATATGTATATATAGATACTAGTTATCATACCACTGAGTTATAAAGAATCCACATGAGCTAGTATATAATTAGCAAACAATGAATACATTGCAAACGTATACATTAGCTGATCAAATTGCAGTGTAGGACTTGACGTTGCGTGTCACTGTCACAGTAGTTGCCCTCGTCTCATAATGTGGCGCTTGGCTCGTCTTGTTCACGCTCGTGTTCGTTCAGTGTCCTCGACCTGGCAACCCGCGCGAGCTTCGCTCAGTGTCCTCAACCTGGCAACCCGCGTGAGCTTCAAGTCTGGGGAGGAGGTGCCGGGCGGAGACAACTCTCTCCAATATTGTGAATTTGGGCTGCAGAACCCATTTTAAATGCTCACTGTAATTGTTACATACAACACCTTTAATTACCTATATCTGTACTCAATGTAAGTTACACGCACGCACGCACGCACACGCACGCACACACACACACACACACACACACACACGCACACACACACACACAATGTCCACCGTTGTCGCGTGGGTCTCGAGGCTCATGGCTCCAGGGAACCAGATGTGGAGGACACATGTTGGCCAAACCCGGAAACCCCCTCCAACTCCTGCCGTTGCTCCAGCGCACGCTTCCCTTCCTCCTGACAGCCCGAGCACTTCCTGATCTGCTTATTCCACCACTCCACCTTCTTCCGCTTCAATCTGTCCATCATTCATCACATCAGTCCATCCACCCATCCACCCAACTCTCAGTTCCACCTCCGCCTAGCCATCGGCTCCCAGGTTACAGCCATGTTTTACATGGCGGAGACATCTGCTCCCAGCAGCCCGAAGCAGGCGGGTCAAGAAGTTGAGCAATAAAAAAAAAAAAAAAAAAGATATTAAGTCATGGCTGATGAGAGACAGAACCCAGATGACCCAAAGTTGGCTCGATAGCTTTCGTTGGAAGGAAAGTCTTCGAATGCAACTCCCTGGCTGTGTCGAGTGACTTCGATAAAACGGCCTTGAGGCACACACCATCTCTAGTAAGTTATACTTCACGTCACTTTCTTTTATGTCAGTTAGCTACTGAAGGGAGCGAAGCTTTATTAAAGTCCAGCAACAGGACAGAAAATGCTTTTAAAAAATGTATGCCAAAGGCCAGGCCGAGAGTGCTGGCCCATCACTCTCATAGTGTGTTGAGATGAAATGTTAAAAAAAAAAATCCCATGAAATTCTTTTCCCCCTGGATATAAAATGGAGTCCCAATGTGTCCCTCAGTACGATGGGCTTCACTGCGGCAGTTTGTTCTATTAGCATTGCGGCGGTTATATTGAGAATATGCCTTTTCCAGCTCATTATGTCCACTTTAGGCTCCCATAAGGTCATTAATCCCAATCACTGTGTTCATTTTCGCACATGCCAAACCATTATTCCACTCCTGGCATATCTCTTTACCCTTCTGTAACTATTACCACGAGCACAGACACACACAGACACACAAACACAGACACAGACACATACACACAGACATAAATGAAGACTCACACACGCATGCCTACACACACATGTACACACATGCAGAGACATAAACACACACGCACGCACGCACACACACACACACACCACACACACACACAGAGTTGACATCTCCATCTACTAACCAATGTGCTTGTAGAACTCACAGAAACAAGATACTCTGCATGGCTCATAAGAGTGTAATTAACGGAGGAAACCACATCAAATAATGACTCCCGGCCATGGAAAAGTACATATGTGGACACATCTCATCACTCTTCAATACCACTTAATAGACTTTCGAAGCACTTTGAGTGTGCATGTGTGTGTGTGTGTGTGTGTGTGTGTGTACTTGTGAACAGCTGCCGCTAGTTCACAAGTATTAGTCATGCTGCAAAGCGTCTTGCTCCCCCCGATTAAGACCACTACTTGTTTGGTGAGGATGCTCACCACACCATTGATAAAATAGATACACATAGATAGATACTGTAGATAGATAGAGATAGATAGATAGATAGATAGATCCCTCGTTGGGGCGGCAGTAGCTCAGGAGGTTGCTAGTTCGATCCCTGGCTCCGCCTAAGTAATTGTCGAGGTGTCCCTGAGCACCTAACTCTAACTGCTCCTGACGAGCTGGCTGTTGCCTTGCATGGTTGACGCCACTATCGGTGTATGAATGAGTGAATGTGAGGCAATGTAAAGCACATTGGATAAAAGCGCTATATAAATGCAATCCATTTATCATTTACCATTTAGATAGATAGGGCAGCAGTGGCTCAGGAGGTAGAGCGGTTGTCTGGCAACTGGAAGGTTGCTCGTCCGATCCCCGGGAAGACACCTAACCCTAACTGCTCCCGACGAGCTGGCTGCTGCCTTGCATGGCTGACACCGCCGTCGGTGTATGAATGTGTGTACGAATGGGTGTATGTGAGGCCATGTCGTAAAGCTACTTAGATACAAAGACAGATCGATAGCTAGCTAGATGGATGAAGACTTACTTTGTAAGTACCAGATGAAAAAAAAAGTTTGCTCTTATCTTCACAATGGATGGGCGGGGGATGGATAGGTAGATGGAACGATCAACAGATGGCTGGTGATTGTGATTCATAAACATAAGCAAATCTTTTTGTTTTTTAACAGCCCCAAAGCACGAACAGAGCGAGCATACGGAGACATCACAAACTTTGCAAAATCTTACCTCATGCATTTCACTGTTTGGTCATTAAGTTGTCTACTTCCTGACAAAAAAAAAACATAGTCAGCATGCCAGCTGTTGTGTTTAGCAGACTGGATCAGTACTTCTTAATGCCGACAGCAGAGAAGTTGGAAGTAGGGGTGCGGGGTGTGCAACAGCATCCCCCCCTATCGACAGCTTCCCTTTACTGCACCAAACGTATACCAGACTCCATGTTTATACAGTTTGCTGCCTACATGTGTTCTTCATACACTAAATACGCTTTTAATACAACTAAAACTTGTGAAAGCACAATGCAGGCTGCTTACCAACACGGACACCAGTGGCCTAGTGTCTGTGCAGTAGGCCTCCTGGATTTGAGTTACATAAGTTACATTGCCTTGTGCCTTGTTTTGTGTAAGTTATATGTGTTTGTGTCATTCATGTAAATTGCTGCTGCAACACAACAATTTCCCTTTGGGGATCAATAAAGTACATCTATCTATCTATCTAAACCGTGGACATCACACATATGCAGGCAAAATGTATAGTAGATAATAGACTAGTTGTATCGTATCGATATTAATCGCAAGTGTAGCAAAGTAAAAGGCTAAAAAATACTTGAGCAAAAAGTAAAAGTACAGCTCTGAAATGTGTCCAAACTTGCAAGGTTCCATCCACCATCTGAGCTATCTGCTATTTTCTCCTATTTTCGTTTGGCCTCATGTTCTGTTCAACGCAACTGAATCATATCGCCTTCATTCATTCTTATTATAGTTTCATGATCGATATGAGGGTGCTCTTTGATATGAACCACGTTTTTAATGTCGTAATTATGAAGATACATCTAAATCTAGTGATCTCAATAGCTGTATACTTCACAAATGATTAGAAATGAAAGCCTTTCATTTCTAATCAGCCCCGCTAATCAGCCCTGCTGTGTTGGACAAGTGCTGTCCATGGTGGAGCACCAGGGAAAGCACGACAGTGATATTAATATTTACAGCACTTCGCCTCAGAAAATAGTTCCAACATCCCTGGCCAGTAGTGAGCACATTTTGGAATATGGAATTCAAGAGTTTGTGCGTGTGTGTGTGTGTTTCGGGCATGGACTTATGCCTATTACTTCAGCTGTCGTTGTATATTCGCCCGTATATTTGTGTATGTGCCCGCGTGTGTTTAATGTTGCATCGTAGCCGTCAAGGTACACCGCGATGACAAACTGTGGAGGAGCCGGGCACACGTGTCAACAACCTCAATGCATCTATGACGTCTTCCTTCCCGACAAAAGCGCCAAACACACACATACGGACATCTTCACAAACACGCCGTATGAGCCGTGACTACGTTCAGTGGCCTTTGCCAATAGACGAGCACGCAATCAACACGGTATGTTCTCTGACGGTGCCGTGGTGGGAGGCCACGGATGGCGGGGTGGCGCCGTACTGCAGAACCTCATTAAAAAGGTTCCTCCGGAGTCCGGGACAATAGCCGCTGGTCCCAAAATAAATCCCAGTCCTGTATCTGAAACAGGAATACAAAGGCTGGAAAGAGGAGATGGAGATTGTGTGGGTATTGAAGTTTTGCACTTAAACTTCATGGACAATTGACCCAGTTTGGATTGCTTTGAGTGTGTGTGTGTGTGCATGCATGTTGTTCAATATCTTATCCTGGCTACCTTGTTGTTTACAAGCAAGCGTTCAACCTAGCAATCTTGAGTGCTTGAAACCTGTTCTATTAACCTAGCAATCATGAGTGCTTGACACATGTTATTTTCAAATCTTTCTGTACCGTCAGTGATATATTGTTGCTTCAACATTTCCACAAATGTACTTATTTTTCTTATCTCTGAGTCAGGTGGGTCAATCTCAGGTTGAAGTTTATTCCACCTGAATATATTCCCTCTGAAGTGCGTTCCAACACGTGGGAGTTAGCATCTGCCACAAAGTGCCCCAAAACAAACCTCTCCTGTTGTTCCCTCACCTTCTCCTCCTTTAACCTCATGCTTCCAAAGTGCCGGCTGCTGAGAGTTCAACTCATTGGCTTTCATTTTGTGGAGGTCAGAGAAACGGACCAAAAAAAATGAATCACTGCAAGCTGTAAGAAAAACTCTTTTCACTTCCTTCCTTTGCAATTATTTTCTCCTTACATCACCCTGCTCTCTGCGGCACGCAAAGGTCAAGGAGACTCACCCGTTTATACAACCATCTCTCTCTCCCACACACACACACACTCACCCATCCATCCACCCCACCTCCCATGACTCCCTCCCTCCTCCCTCAACCCCTTCCCTATTCCAGGTGTGCGTCTGCTTTGGAGGCTTGAGCCACATTGTCAATGGCAGACTATGGAAATCTCCGGAAGGCTCTGCAAAGATTTCCATCGGGAGACCCTCTCGGCATGCACACCCACCCAGGCACCCGGCATACCTCCACGCCTTGCCTTTTAAAAATGTCAGAGTTTGGCCACCGGTGAATAAAACATAGGGTCCGTGGTTGTGGAGATTCAACAGGAGTTACCTCGGGGTGAACTCCCGCTGAAAGGAATCCTTAATGGACACTTTGGCTTAGCAGCCCATGCACCACCGCCTGACCCCCACTCCTTTAGGTGATTGACCTGGACGGGACACTGACCCTCCCCTCCCAACACACACACACACACACACACACACACACACACACACACATACACATACTCACGCACACGTAACCTTCCTGGTTTGCGTTGCGAGTTCAAGAGCACTCAACAATATCCTTTCATGACACTGTTGCAATCTCTGTTTCAATGTTTTCTCAACGGATTTCTGATCAACTAAATGTCCCGGGGAAAAGAAACTAACATGCAATTTTCTATTCTCATGCATGTTTCATCGGCCATCCATCGCTCTGTAATTAGTGCTCAGTCCAATACCACTGAGTGCGCTTTCGGCTGTCTGATGTCATTTTCAGTCTATCCCATTTAATAGTAAACGCTCCAATGCTGCAATTATGGCCTTAAAAAGCACAACCTCATAACTCTCGGGGGAACTGAGCTCAAACAATCCACTGGAGAAACTTATGTCCTATTGAGCTTTAATCAAGATTCCTACTTTGTTCAGTCTTCCTCCTCCCACCGGTTGCCTGTTCTGCAGATTTCACAGGTCAGGGAACCATTCAGAAAGCTTTAATTAGCTTTCGCTCACTAATGAGTTCTAGGGCGTCATACAAATTGTTCTGTCAAACGCTGACTTTGAGCCAAGCTCCTTCCAGCCTGACTCGTTTGGCCACAAGTTTGACGGAATTAAAAAAAAAAAATCAAAAAGGGAAAGACAGAAGAGAGTTTTAATCATGTTCAAATCCATTACCGCCCGATTGACTGATGTTTCCCTTTTCCCCGGTTCCTTTACCACGTATTGGATGTCAACACTTGCGTCACTGTAGGTGACCGATGCCGGTGACCGGCCCGCAGTGTGCCAGGCCTCTTCCCCCCCAGCATGCTCTGCTCTATGGAGTTTGCAAACAAGGCTCCAGACGAATCTGTCCAGAGACGATGTTTCCAAGCGAAGTCGCCATAATGAGACGGGAGAGTGGGGGGGGGATGGATGATGGAGAAAAAAGAGGGGGAAAAAAAGACCCTGAGGAAAGGATCATTTGCAAAAAAAGAGACTTTAATTCGAGTGCCAGCAGCCGTCGCAGAGGTGGAGAAGCGCAGACAAAAATATGAGCTTTTAGCCTGAAGATGAAAAATGGCAGCCTGACCCCATTCCCCGTTCCACGGATTCTATTCAGCCGTGGTGAAATGGGACGGATATCCTATGAACCCATGAGTCACCGGCCCTTCAGAACCTGTTTCCGGGGGGATTGAATCTGAATGGGCCCGAACGGCAAAATGAGTGTCGGAGAAGGCAGGAACAGAAAAACGCCGGCAACGTTTTGAAAAACTTAAGCCTCACCCACAGAGAGCCCATTACAGTGCTACTGAACCCAATCAGGCAGTGCCATAATTGTCTCTGTTTCCCGCCACCATTGCTGTAATCGTCATTATCTTGAGTACAGTTTAGAGCTAAGATAATCATCGGAATGAGCCTGGTGATTGTCAGGCTTTATTGTCGGTTCTAATGGAAACAGGAATCATAATCGCGCACGCCGCACGCTCCTTTGTTTTGGCACTAATTCCGTTTTGTGCCTAGCATACGTTCGCTGTCGCCGCTACGTTGCCACGTCGCGACTCAGTTAGCCTCGCTAGCCTCGCGAGCCTCGCTAGCCTGGCTTTTGGACGTCAACCAAAGTAGGTCTGTTGTGAAAAGATTGGTTGTGGGGGGTGGGGGGGGTGAGAGAGGGTACTCACACGCTCTAGACATATTTCTAGTTCCCCTCCTTCTCTCGGTGTTTTCCACTCTATCAATCTCTCTTTTCTGTACACGGCTTCAGTCTTTTTCGACGGTGTGTGCTTGTGTGCTTGCGTGTGAGATGGGAGACTGATAGGGCCCGGAGCCCAGGCCGCTACTGGGCACTGTCAGGCAACGGGGCTAATGGAATCAACATGGCTGACGGATAAACCCACCGAAAATAAGTTGTCAGGAGCTGGGGGCCCTCCATCAAGCTCTCCTCCGCGACACCGGCCCCCGCCTTGACCCTGCCCAAAGTTGGACAAGGAGACCACTTCATCACCACCTCTATAAATTACACATTTTTATTTTTCAATGTTCATGTGTGCGTGTGTGTGTGTGTGTGTGTGGGCATGCATGTGTGTGTGTGTGTGTGTGTGTGTATATAGTAGGCATGGTTTCATTATTTGCACAGAATCATTGGTTACAAGTCTGCACTAAACATGCCAAGGTCCAAAGTCTTAAATTCTTACATTAGAAATCTTAAACCAAATTCTAATGACATTCTAATGAAAATCAAAGAACAAGGGGAGGGTGCAAGCAAGGAGAAAAAAAAACTACGAATCTGAGCTGGTACCTCACCGTTCTTTCATCTATGGTACATGCATTTTACTGTGCACACCACTTTTCCCAGGGAGCTCTGGGGGGTGGTCCGTGGACATTCTGTGGGAGGAATGCATGTTTTTAATGAGGGACGCCGTGGCGCTTCTCGGTCCTATTTCACTAATTCCGCCTATGCAACCATGGCTCTTCTAGACAGTGTGCTGCTGCTGCTGCTGCTGCTAATTGGTGTAAATTGCCACATCAGGCTTTCTGCTGGCGGATATGAACTGGTGAATTGAAATCGCCCATCTTCTCACCATTTGGTCTGATAATAGCACAGAGAGAGTCAGACGGAAAAACCGTCTAGCGTGGGGCTTTGCGGTGCACACGACATGCCCACAATGTCCACGTTCCCAGAGAGAACGAGGGCTGGGGCGAGAGCAGAGACCGCCACCCAAAACATGCCCCTCGTCTGATGAGAGTGTTGGTTCGGTCTCCGTGTCTACCCTTCGAGACGACGGTGATTGACGTGTTTGACGTGCACGCCCCTGTATGTACTGTACATGGATACCGCGATGTAGATAATGGATTCTCTATGTGTTTACTCCCGATACAGAGGGCGCCCATATCAAATTCTGGGGTTGTCAGCCATAGATCCGCATCAAAGCGGTTCTGAGAGAACCGAGCGAGATCGATATATTTATTTCGTAACTCACATCTATCTGGAGGACCCGGGACGGGCGGCGCTTGTGTCTGCCTTCAGTCAGTGGAATGCCTGCGAGATTTTGCATGCAGGAGAGGAGGAAGTAGGTCAAGGATTAAAGACGTTCCCTGCATCCCCGAGTGTTCTGCGGTCGGCAGTGCAGACGCCCACCAGGGGGCACTGTAGATCCATAGTAGATCTGTAGAGGAGGAGAGCGAGTTAAGGGGAAGAAGGGAGAAAAAAAGTGTACAATGTTTTAGATCGGCCCCCCCACTGGTTCTGCAAATCAACAGCTGTGCTCTATAACCAACTTGACAAGATTAAGACTCCAAAAAGCATATAAACAAATAGACAATCTGCATTTCGGTCGTACTGAGGGTTCAATAGTCCACAGCTACCACTGAACCCCACCCACCACCCCGCCACTCTCTCCCGACCCCACATTCAGTGCGCAACTTCTACCCCACCCTACCCTCTGCCCGCGCCGTACGGTGTTTTTCCCCGAGTCGTTTTGGGGCCCGACTGTGACCCACTTCGAGGATGACGATCAACACGTAACGTGGCATTCATACATGTCTGGCTATCGCTAACCGAGCCCAGTCATCATCAGAGTCCGTGGTGCTAACGTCAAAACACACGCCGCCATCTTGGAGAGACTGGCCTGTAAACACATACAAGTAAACAAAGTTTTTCGTCCTTTTTATATTCAAGGGTTCATGATCTACAACACGAGTACAACAGAAATATATTGGGATATGTTATATTATTCTAGTCATGTGCCCATTTGAAACGTGCCCTGTCGGGAACGGGGGGCGAGTGCTTGGCCTCCTGTATTGCTGCTCGCAGCTTCCTGGAGAACCGCGCTCCTCCACAGCGATACACCTGCCAAGCTCGAAGTCGATCAGTTGAACGGCTGTCGAGGAAAATCGAAAGGACAGACATACATAGACTCCTTGTACTTGTTTACGGGCCAGTCATCGCCTCTCCAAAATGGCGGCGACATTGACGTACGATCCAAAGAGTGTGCAAGAAACACCCCTTTGTTATTTTGCCTAATGTGGCCCAGGTTTCTTCCCACCCCCTCCCCTCAAAAACAAGAAAAAGGCCAAAAAAGGAGCTTGATATAGAGACAGAGAGAGAGAGAGAGAGAGAGAGGGAGAGAGAGAGAGAGAGAGACGGGGAGGGGAGCGGAGGCATAGAACCTGGAACAGTGACTAATGACAGGTCCACGGGACTCTGCAGACAGTACACCTCTCAATGCACAGCAGCGGTCCTCCTCTGCAGAGCTCGGTGCCTCGTCGTCTATACTTCTGCCTCCTCACCGTGTGTGTGTATGTGTGTGTGTGTGTGTGTGTGTGTGTGGGGGTTTCTTTTGTCTTTTTTTGTTTGTTTGTTTGTTTGTTTGTTTTGACGCATTAACAGGACAGCTGACGGGTCGGCGTCCTGATCCAGTGGGGTCCCCCGGGGCCCCTGGGTTTATTTTATTCTGACAG